>JAPMOQ010025070.1:404991-453746 GCA_026543055.1 Argiope trifasciata | reverse complement strand
ACATAGCAAAGGACATAACAGTAGACACACAATATAAATATGTAATCGCGATATTATTTCGTTTATTTTCAACATAGCAATACACACACAGTATAATTATGTAACCCCGATATTGCTTCGTTTATTTTCTACATAGCAAAGGAATGGAAGTCAAATTATCTGAAATAATCTTTTTCTTTTAGCAAATTTCAGAAAATTTCATATAAATCTAAAATTATAAAAAAAAATTCTGTACATTAAAATTTGGGATTGTTTTTTTGTGTTTTGTAAATTTGTTTTACTTCATAATTTTTTATGAGTGTCTCTTCAATTAATAGTTGATTACTGTATCAAAAAATTTGATTTTTCAGGAAATGACACAAGAAAAAAGTGAGTAATGAAATAAAATTTGGGAGAATTAAACATAACTTTTAGTTAATGATTTAAATATTTATTTATCATGTATAAGTATTAAAAGAAATGATAAATCTCAGATACACATAACATTAAGAATTATCATTTTACAAGACATTTTGAGGGGAAAATAAAAATATCATGTAATTAATAATTAATTTTCAAGCATTTTATAAAAACGTAAATACTAATGTTTATTAATGATTTTAATAATTTAATGTGATGAGCACTATAATCCTAATATTTTAGGATTCAAAAGATTGTATTTCTTATGAATTTGTTTATTTGGTAACTAGGTTGCTGAAATATTTTAGCTACCAGACTGGATTCCCCCCTAGTGCCTGTTGCCCTTGGCGGCTATCTAGTTAGATATCTGCCACACATACACGCACGCATGCAAATATACACAATATAGACACACTCCTTATTTTTAATTCAGTATTTTACCAAAGGCTCCTTCGACAATTTCAAAAAAATACATCTAGGCAAAAAAAATTTTGAAACCACAAAGAATTATATATATATATATATATATATGTTACTGTGAAACACCGAAATCTGGAGAATGTCGACATTCACCGGTGAATGTCAACATCCACATAATCGCTTGGTGTATGTCCGAAATATTTGCTAAATACCCTTATTTCTGACTTTCACCAGTGAATGTCGACATTCACCATGCACTAATGGTAAATGTTGAACATGTCCGAGATTTATATTTTTTTCTCCGTAATTCAGTCGCGATATATTTTTCGCCTCTTTCTGAGAGGAATAACTAAGAACTTAAAACGCACAGTACGTTCAAAATAACAAAGGAAAATAATAGAAGTAAAAACTTAATTATACAGTATGTTCTAAATGAGAAAATAATAGTAATGAAAAAACTGACTAAATTATGAAAATCTTATTTATTGCAACAACTTAAACTATTATGACACTTTGAATCGTACAAGAGGTCCTTGTTTTTACAATTGCTTTTATTTGTGGATCACTTCCTTTTGCAATGACATCGTGTATATAGCCTTGCCCACCTGCTTCTCGAATCAGCTGTAGCTGCTTCTCTCAGAGAAATTCCTTGAAAAGAAATCTTATCTATGGAAAGGAGATTTTCTTCACAAATTTTGAACTGATTACGTGTGTAATGCTGCTTGAGGGTACCATTTTCATTCGCAAGTTTATAGAAGTCGTAGTCTTCTATTCCACAACAACGCTAACACATTTCGGTTATCTGTACGACTACGGTCGACATCTAGGACTTGTATTCGTACAACATCACCAATTTGAGCATGAGGAAATTGATTTTGTGAGGTTCGCAACATTTTTGTTGTGTGCAGTAGAAGATTCTCTTTCGCGACCGCTCTTTTTATAGAATTTAACTCGTGTTTTTCATCCAGAACTTGATGTGAAGACGTGGTAGATTGCAAGTCCTCTTCAATATTTTTCTTTGGAATTTGGTTTTCGGTTTCACCACCGCTCAAATTTTTTTCAGAAGTATTACCAGTTTCTTCAAGCTGTTCTTCGGTTTCAAAAGTATTGGCGATTTCTTCAAGTTTTTCCTGTTTCTATACTTGTGATTTGTTCGCTATGCAAAACCTTGAAACCTAGAACTTGGAACCTTGCATATGCATAAGACTGACAAAGCTGACTGACTCCACCAGCACAAAGGATTTGGCTGGAAACAGCCAGTCGTCTCATTGTCGGCTCCTCTCTTTTCGACTTAAACCAGAGCATATCTGTGATTGTCGACATACACTGGTGAGGGTCCGAATGTACAAGAATGTAATGAAATATTCGATCTTTCACCGACGTATTTGGTGTTTGTTGACATTCACCGGTGAATGTCGACATTCTCTGATTTCGGTCTTTCACGGTAACATATATATATATATATATATATATATTAAGATCCATTTCCTGTTCAACAAAAATTGAAACGAAACCAACTATGCCAAAATCGAAATTAAGACTCAAATCGGAATTAAATGCTGAAAGTTCACAAAATGAAAAGCAAATGAAATAGAACCAGTTAATTAAACAAATCTAAATTAATATAATTAATAAAATTATGTAAATGAAACAAAAAAGACACTAATTATGGAAACGAAACTAAAATTGGAATCGAAAATATATGCATTTAGTATTAAGAAATAATTGTTATTAAATGTTAATTTATTGTTATTCAAATTTTTAAGAAACAACTCAGATTTATCTTCGGCTTTCTTAGGTTTTTTTCATTAATAAAAAGTATATTTATATGTTATATGTTAGTAAGACCCAATACGTTTCTAGAGAGAAAATGGGAAAAATGAATTATAACTTTATATATTATATTCAAAGTTTTTTCCCATTAAAAAAATCAAAAAATACGGTAACAAATAAAAACTATTACGTTATATTTGTCATAATATTTCAAAAACAGTTGAAATTCATTTTTAAATAATATGCTTACAAAATTTCAAGTAATAATTTCCACTGTTTTTTTTTCAAACTAGTAATAAAATTCTTGAAAATACTTTTAAAAATCCTTAATGTCCATCAGAAATTCTTACATTTTAAATTCTTCTCTGATTTATTTGAATAACAAATTTTATATTTTGCTTTTTAACTTAATTTAACCAGATATCATTTACTTTTAAAGTAACCACACAAATGCAATTCGTCCCAATAAATCACTGTGAACGCAATAAAAATGCGCATGCATTAAAATTACCCATTTATCAAAATAAACTTTGAAACATGGCATCGCAAAAGCAGTTTTAGTTTCACATAAGTGCGTCAACTAGAGCTTTATTTGATTTTCAAAAATAGCTTTATTTATTTTTTTTCAGAGCGATTTTCGTATCTAGAAATAATAATAAAAACAATTCATAAGAAGATATACGCAGATGTTTTCCTTCGCTCCAGTTTGTATTTGAGATGTTTGGGAGCTACTTGTTTATTTTATCTTTTATCCAATCGATTCCGGATATTATTTGGAAGAAAATGTTTTCATTTTCTCCATATTTTTTTCTTCTTCTGGCACCCAAGAGATAAAAATACTCGTCTTCCATTCGAACTGCAAAATGGAGCAAATAGTTTCCTGGAAAATCTCTTGTTTAGCTCTTCAGGGTAAAAAAAAAGAATAACTTTTTTTTCCTTGAATAAGGGCTATTTCTCTTTTTTGCCTTCAGCTACTTTTTATCATGCCTATTTTTTGATTTTACTATTTCGACGTGGCTGTTTTTTCATAAATCTAATTTTTGAAAGCTAACACAATGGTTTTATTTTATAATTTGATTTTGAAGAAGTTGAAACAAAGCTCGTATTCAAAATGCTATTTGCGGTGATTATAAATGAAGCTCCTCTATCTGAAACATTCGTATTTTTCTGTAAGTTTTCTTAAATTTTACATATTTTAGATTTATTCTTTATTAAAAGTCAATAAGCGAAGTCTTTATTAAAAGTGATTAATATTATAAAACATACCTCTACGAACATATGCTGTTTGAAACTATTGCTATCTTACCACAATATTATATTATTTAAAGGAATCAAGACGGAGATGTACCTAAACAAAATAAAAGGTGAAATAGTAAAACATCGCCCTCCTCTTTAATTTCGAAATTAATCTTCATATATCTCCTCTCCCAAGATATTATGCTTAAGAACAAATTTAAATTAAGCCTTTTAAGTTATCCGACTATGTTAAAAACACAGGTAATCGACCACATTGGCGAATCTTTTTTCATTGTTATTGCTTGTCGTTCAAACTTCCCTCTTTCCAAAACGGTTTATCTTTTCTAGGAAAAGGAAGACTTGGCCTATCATCCAGGATGATTTTAAGCAAAAAATAATTGTCAGCTAAAATTTGTCTTTAACTTCAATTTTAATTTTCATAAAAAATCTTCGCCGTTAACACGACATCTCAAAAACTAATAGAGGAAATTAAATTAAAATTGCAGCGTGTTTTAAATGATGTGAACAATGAAATGAACAAAAAATTTTATTTTTGGTGAACTGCTTTTTTATTTATAGGCGTTTTAGATAAATTAAGCTGCTAATTTATGGAAAAAAATGTATCTATACGTTTATTTATAGCCCTAACTTCTTTGCATCTCAAAATGTTTCTCAGTTTTGGGTTCATTTCATTCATTAGTATATTCTATAACTTGTGCACAAAGAAAAGTAGGATTGCTGAATCACATTTTTGTGTAGAGAGTAAACCGTTTTGGTTCAATTTCATTAAAACATACTACACATTTTCCTATTTCGCCAAATATATGAAACAGTTTTGTTTTTATAATATTTTGTATTATAATTGAGAGTACATCTAAAAAACGTAATTTTAAATAGTTTTTTGCGAATTCAATTTTTCAAAATTTTTCCTCCAAACGTAGTCGGATATCTTAATTATCCAAAAACATATAATTAATTAATTATGAAAATAAATAATTAAACAATTACATAGATTATTATTATTAATAAAAATGTAATTACAACACATGGGAGTTGTTGAAATTATATTATGAAGCTCTAAATTTTTCAATTCTATTTGTGGTGATGATGAATACAGCCCTTCTACTTGAAGTATTTGCATTATTCTATAAATTTTTTAAAAAAATTTTATGTTGTTTAAATTCCTTCTTTATTAAAAGTTTTCTTAAAAAATAAGTTTTTGTTTAAAGTAATAGTATCATATGACATTTATCCATGGATTCAAAACATTTGAAACTATTGATATCTTGCCATAACTTTATGTTCTTTTAGGTAATTGGTACCAGAGGCATACCTAAAAGAAAGTAGCACCACAGATAAAATAACAAAACAGTGCCGTCTTCTATTAAAAAAACAATTTTCATGTTTTTTTCTCATCCAAAAATATGATGTTGAGGAAAAAATTGAAATTAATTCTAAATAATTGTATTTTTATTAGCCATAGGTAACCAATAATAATAATAATGTAGTTACAATATGTAGGGAGAAGTAGAAATTATATTACGAAGCTCTAAATGTTTCAATGCTATTTGTGGTGATGATAAATGGAGCTCTAATATCTGAAGTATTTGTATTCTTCTATAAGTTTTATTTATTTGATTTTTTCATAGTTTAAATTTCTTTTTTATTTAAAACTAGCCCCTTATGGCGATCAGCTGGTTCGCCACGAGTAAAGGATTCTAAAATTTTCAATTAAATCACATATTCATTAGCCTTGAAGTAACTCCGGGCATTGATTGGCCTGAAATTAATATTTTCTTTAAAATGATGGACTGAAAGTTCTAAAAGAACGCGTTTTCCTAATAATATTCTTTAATTTTATAAATCAGTTTTAATGATTGATTTAGAAGACTGATTGATGTAGCAACTTTTATTTAAAATATTAATAAAAATATTTTGTAAAATATGGCTCACAGAGCAAAATATGAAGAAATCTAAAACTCATTATTCATAAATGCATTGTTTGACTCAAACTACATAAAATGTAACTATTTACTTCAGTTAGATCAAATTAATAGTATTAGACAATATATATGACTATTAATAATATTTTACAAATTGGCCATTGGAGAGGAATTTGAATGCATATCCTATATAAATTCAATCCTGTATAAATAAAGATAATTTATTCAATTAATGATTTAAATATTGCAAACGATCATAGAATCCGTTAATTTGCATTTATTTTTTTAGAAAATATCACATTTTATATTTCTTTTATTTTATCCAGTCACGTGCTAAAAGTTGCATTTCTTTAGATTTATTTTGCGACGATAGTTTTTTTATTTGAACTTCCGGCATTCTTTTATTTTATCCAGTCACGTGCTAAAAACACGGTTAAAATATTTCTTTAAAAATTCGTTAAAATTAGAAGCTTACGTTATAAATTAAAAACACTGATACCATTAGAAATCTAAAATTTTTTATCTTTAAATTGATATAAAAATCATGTTTGTGCAGTAATATTTTCGAAAGTTATAGCGGAAAAACGTCGGAATTTCGCTTAAATTTTAATTAATTCAAATTCTAACTAAAAATTTGAAAAAAGGGCTCCAAAGTGCACATTCCCGACCTCTAATGTATACATGTGCCAAATTTGGTAGCTGTAGGTCCAACGGTCTGGCCTGTAGAGCGCCAACACACACACACACGAACACACATTGAACTTTATTATAAGTATAGATATAGATGAATAAGTCTTTATAAAAGATTATTAATATTAGATAACATTCAACAATGGGTCAGTAACATTTATAACTGTTTCTATCGTGCCATAATTTTACATTCTTTAAGGGAATTTGGAATTGAGGCATAGCTAAAAAAATGGCACCAAAGGTAAAATGTGAAATCAACACCCTCGTTTTTTCTTCTAGCAACAATCCTCATATTCCTTTCCATATTAAAATACTATGTGAAAGTTAAAATTAAAATTAACCTAAATAATTGCATTTTATGTAAACAAAAACCTTAAAATAACTAATTATTAAAAAAATAATCTAGAAATAAATACGTCTTTTTTAACATCTTCATTTGGTATGACACTCAATGTTTTTTTCAAACATTTTTCATTATAAGCATATTAAATGAAAATACATTAATTTCAGTTTTTGAGCATATACTCACAAATTACACTTAATTGTAAATTGATTATATTCAGAGTTTTTTTTTCTAAATGTACCGATTTGTGATAATCCAATGGACACCAAAGTTTGAAGCACTTAGAGTTACATAACAAAATTTTAAATGCTCTCACATGTTTTAATTGCATTTTTATTGTTAAGAATTATATACAGTGGCTCAAACAATTGAGAATACACCTTTCTTTTGCTTGATAAATCCTATTTTCAATACAAATAACACATTATTAAGAAGTGCAAACATGCTTTTATATTTAACATGCCAAATGGTTTAATTTAAAGTAAAAAAAAGAAAAACCAACGCAAAACTTCTAAATTTAAAAATTTCGGAAGAGTTTTAAATAAACATTCGCAGATTTTTGTATCAGAAAACAAATTTCAAAAATTGTTTCAAACGAGTTTTGTTTCTAATTTTGTGTTTCTGAACTACTATTTCGAGTATGGCCCACATTTCTTGGAAGTGCACAGATGCTCATACTTTCACACATAACAAATGGTTTAATTTAGAGTATAAATAAAGAAAAATCCAAGGAAAACTTCTAAATTTTAAAGTTTCAGAAGCGTTTTAAATAAACATACGCAGATTTTTGTATCACAAAATGGAGAATACAGCAATGAAATTTTTGCAATATCTCACATATAAATAACATGCCACTATTAAATTGCATGTCTTTTGGCACTTATAATGGTCTACAAGCGTCATGATACCTATTCAGTCAATTTTTGGCCGTATCTGAAAACATTTTTTCTTGCGAAGATTGTTTCAAATGGGTTTTGTTTTTAATTTTGTGTTTCTGAACCCCTGTATCAAGTATGGTCCACGAAGATTCATTGGCATTCATATCAGGGGACTGTGGTAGTGTGTGTGAATGCTGTTTCTAGTGAAAAATGCAACACATTTTGACATAACGTGCATTTTCTTTGGGGTCGTAGTCCTGTTAGAAAATGGAATTTCCATCTAAACTCAAATTTTGAACACTTTAGTTTAGATTCCTCCGAGACCATATGGTTCATCCAACTTTCTTCAAAAATTTCTCAAATTATAGGCAAAAATCGTTCATATGCTTGCAAACTCATATAAAGCATTTGAAATTTGCAAAGACTCATTAAGGGAAGACCAATAACTCTTGGAAGAAAGTTATATTTAGTAATACAAGAAACCTCAACCTCTTTAGCAGTGATAGCAGTAGCATTGTATGGAGCATGCCCAATACTAATTTGTATTCCTAAGTTAACTAATACTAAGTTAAAGATAGCAGTTACTCCATCATCATTTGAGGTTGTATGGCTGCTTCTGGAGTTGAAATTTAATTCTTATAGATGGAATTATAAACCTTATGGTTCACTTAGATATATTTCGAAGCAATCTAATGAAAAGTAATAAAAATTTGTGTTTGGATGGAAATTTAATTTTCCATTAGGACAGCGACCCTAACCAAAATCCAAGTAACATCAAAAAATGTTGTCTTTTTCACTATAAAAAGCATTTACACACACTACGACAGTACCCCGGTATGAATGCCAGTGAATATTCGCGGGCCATACTCGAAATAGTAGTTAAGAAACACAAAATTAAAAACAAAACCCGTTTGAAACAATTTTTGGAAGAAAAACCGAGGTAAAATGTTTTCAGATACCGCCAAAAATTGACCGAATAGATATCATGACATTTGTAGACCATTATAAGTGCCAAAAGACATGCAACTTAATAGTGGCATGTTATTTCTATGCGAGATACTGCAAAACTTTCATTGGTGTAATCTCCATTTTTTTTAAACAAAAATCTGCGTATGTTTATTTTAAACACTTCCACAACTTTTAAATTTAAACGTTTTCCATTGATTTTTCTTTATTTATATTCTAAATTAAACCATTTGTTATGTGTGAAACTATAAGCTTGTGTACTGTTCCAGGTAATGTGCTATTTGCATTGAAAGTCGGAATCTTCAAGTAAAAGTAAGATGTATTCTCAACTTTTGAGCCATTGTGGATAATTCATAACAATAAAAATACAATTAAAACACTTGAGAGAATTTAAAATATTGTTATGAAACTCTTAAGTGTTTCAAATTTTGGTGTCCATTAGATTACCACAAATCGGTACATTTAGAAAAAAAAGGTTCTGAGTATAATCAATTTACAATTAAGTATAATTTGTGAGTATATGCTCAAGAAATTAATGTATTTTCCTTTAACATGCTTGCAAAGAAAAATGTGAAAAAAAATATTGTGTCATAAAAATTGAAGTTGTTAAAAAAATGCATTTATTTTTCAATCTAAATAGCTTTTCAAAATTATGCTGATGAGCAGAAGATTTGACTAACAGATTTATAATATTTATTAAGAGTGTTTTATATTTTATGTGATCGTAATAAAAACTATTTTTCTATAACTACTGAAAATATGTTTTGCGAAAGTTCTAAGAGGTATATTTTTCTGTAATAGGAATTCCTGTCAATATTATTTGTAAAAATCGGTTTAGGATTTTACGGTCATGTAGTTACTTAATATATAATCCCATAATTAGCAAAATGCTCTCTGTTTTATGAGATTAAAATTGAAACTGGGTTTTTTTTATTCTAGAAATGTTCCTTATTCTCTATTTTATTGGAAAATAATCAGTGTATATTGAATCTTTTTCTCATGTTGAATAATCTTCCAAAACGTTAGGAAGGGTATTTCTCATTGGCTGCTGAAGTACTTTAAAACATAACTGTAAATAGTTAACCAGCATGTTCTTAGTTACTTTTAAAAAAATGTCTTAAGGTAACCGACTATGTTCGAAGGAAATATTTTGAAAAATTTGATTTTTTAAAACTATTGTTGATTTTTAGATGTATTATGAATTATACACACTATAAATACAAAAACATTATTTGAAAATATAATATATTTTAAGAAATAGGAAAATTTGTAATCAATTTTAATGAAATTTAACCAAAATGGCTAACATTCTACACTAAATTGTAAAGCAGCAATCCTATTTTTCTTTGTACACAAGTTATAGAATATAATGATGAATGAAAGGAACAAAAATCTAAGAAACGTTTTGAGATACAAAGAAGTTACGGGTAAAAATATAAGTATATATGCATTTTTTTCCATAAATTCGTAACTTTATTTTTTAAAATATATCTATAAATGAAAATGTATTTCACCAACAATTAAACTTTTGGTTCATTTCACTGCTCATATTATTTAAAACACACACTGAAATTTTTATGTAAATACCTCCGTTAATTTTTGAGATATCATGTTAATGTTGGATAATTTTTATGAAAATTAAAGTTGAAAAAACTTTTAGCTGAAAACTAAAATTTGTTTAAAATTCCTCTGGATAATAGGTGAGACCATCGTTTTCTAAGAAAAAACGAACTGTTTTGGAAAGAAAAAAGTCTGAATTACAAGAAGTAACGCTTTTAAAAAAAATCGCCTATGTGGTAGAACACCAGTGTTTTTAACGTAGTCGGTTACCATAATGAAAAAAATTCTATACAAGCAAAAACTACATTAAATAATTATTTAGATACTTTTCTTAAATAAACAGTGAAAAAATATTACAAATACTTGTATTTCTTTATCTCTTTTCATAATTTCCACTTTAAATTTGATTAAATTATCTGGAATTTTGTAAATAACGTTTCTACATGTAAAAGAATTTAGTCATTAAATAATTTAAGATTGTTTTGTTTTTTTCAGATCGCGTCAGTTCGACTATGACCCTAGAAAATACGCGGGTCCAGAGGAGCGAGGGCCTCGATGGAGAAATAAAGAAAGGGGCCCCCGACTTCCGGGGGATATGGGCCCTGAGGTTCGAAGGGTCATGGTCAGACGGAACGGAGTGCGTTTTCAGGGTAAGTGTTTAATTTAGATATTCTCAAAAAATGAGCATGCTCTAACTGAATCTCATCTCCTTTGTATATAACTCAAATAGAATATATCTCCCTTAATGAGCAAATTGTATTTCAGAATCAGAATTTTTTTGAGTAATGTGAAACGCAAGTTAACATAAATAATTTTTTCCGCAATATCAGTGAAAAATAGGATAAAGCATTTTATTCTAAAGAAAAAGTGATCAAAGTTTGGACTGCGGTAATTTATTGTTTATAATCATTTGATAACCATAAAGAAACATAATTAATATTATATAAAAGCAAAGGATGGCAACACCAATCACCAACCACCAAAATTAGGTTATTTGTATGGAACACACTTTCAATATCTCTCAAGAATGAGAAAAAAAACAGCTCATTTTTATCATTTAAAAAAATTTTTAATCCAAATTTTTTATGTCCCTTAATGTTGAAAAAAATAAAGGAAATGTATAAATTTACATGTTTTTAATTTATAAATCAAACAATAAATTTTTAAATAACAATGAATTTAGTTTATATATATATACGTGTGTGTGTATGGATGTATGTGTGTGCATATATATATATATATATACACATAAATTTACCAACATGTGGTCCACTAGAAGTTCTAGTCAGCTAACCAGAACTCTGCCTCTCATCCTTCATGAATTTTCTAAATATCAATACAGATTCTCAAATCTTGAAGAATCATTTTCTTTTCATATTTGCAATAGATATTTTATATTTCTTTCGAAAAAGAAATCTTTTATTTCTTTACCATTCTTTAGGAAATATTGCTCAGTACTTTTAAAATTACTATTTAGCGGAATTATATCCATCCAAAGACAGCGTCATGGCTTAGGGGCAGCGCGTCTTCTCCGTTACTGGAAGTCCTGTTTGGGCATGGTTGTTCTTCCCTTGTGTCCTATCTGTGAGATGTGTGAATGACCCCCTATATAAAGGGGTTGTGCAAGCGAATGTACTATTTTCGTTTGAGCTAGAAGTCAGACTTATGCTTTCGGGAGCTCAGGGGTCTTTACGGGTATGACAGATGGTATATGTCCAAAAAAGGAAGAGTCATTTTCGACTTTATTCCTAATCCGTAAATTAAAATAAGAAGATACCATCCACTTATAATCCAAATAATATCTGGACGTGAGAGATTTCCTGCATATTTCCAAAGATTTGGAAGGACGCAAGAAAATAAATGCATTTGTGGGGAAATTGGTACAGTTTACCATTATTTAATGGAATGTATGCAGATCTCAGAGTTAAGGAAGGACCTGAAGATTGTCCATAATGATTTAAGTACAATACTGATGTTACCAGGTCATCTCAAAACCCTGAAAGATATGATGTTAAAGATGGATAGTTTCTTTCCAACTGTTTGAGAGAGTGCAGATGGGTATGAAGAAAGTGATTTATTACTCCGAAAGGAATGCTAGTTTGACTGATTGGTCAATTTAAGGTTGGACAATACTTATTCAGCAGCCTACCCCAACAAATCCTTTTGATACTGATACCTTCAGTGGTGGCGGGATGGTCGGCTGTATGCAAGAAGAAGGGGTCTTTACCATCAGAAGCTACTGAATCCCCTTTCCGTGTTAATACAGACAAGACATCATCATTCTATCCATTCGAAGCATCCTTTACCTGAGTGCGAAAAATGGCAGACCTCAACGCTGTTATTATAAGAAAAAGTGAGAAAAGTTCTCATTGTGATTATCTGCTAAATCACCTGCAAAGTCCCCGCGGACTCGTTACCCAGTTCCTCTTCTATGGTTCCCCGGAGAAGGATTAGTATGGGACCACCGCTCATTTTCAGGTTCCGGCACCCACATGTAGGAAATTTGAGATAAATCATCGATTCTCGTATGCTTCTGAGTGTACCTTCCATTTAAAAGGTCATTATATCATTTTGGGTGATGCTAATTAGGGTTTTCTTATCAGATTTTATTAAGTTTCGTTTTGTTTGGAATGATAAATAGTTGTTAATAGAGATTAATATTTTTTGAAAGCGTGGTATTGCTTCGATGTGGAAATTGATATAACGAAAATATTCGGTAAATGTAGGTAATCTTTATTGATAACAAGGGTCAGTGTGTCTTTGTTTTAATTCTCAATAGAAGTATGGTAGAGAGCTATCAATTTTGACAAATATTATTAAAAAATATATACACGTGCCTTTTTTTGAAAATTTAATTAATATATTAATTAAATTAATTAAATGAAGAAATGAAAGGAGATTTTCTATTCGCTAGTAATAACTGGTGAAACTATAGTAAAATATAAAGTATTTTTTATAGCACGAAACTGATCGTTACATAGTTTTACGATTGATTTTTATTCAGTCATTACGAGTTGCTTGATTTTAATAAACTTCCTACCTCCATAAACCTCCATGACCTGTTTTCTTAAATTTAATTAGTGTATTAATTAATGAAGAGAGGTTTTTAATTTGCTAGTGATAACTGTTAAAAGTATAGTAAAGTATAAAATATTTTTATAGCACGAAACTGTTCGTTACATAGTTTTACGGTTGTTTTTAATTGGTCATAATGAGTTGATTGATTGTAATAAATTTCCTGCATAAAAAAAAGAACTGGAAATGTGTTTTTTTTTGTTTGTTTATCTAGATGCATTTTAAAATGTATATGTAGTTGAGAATACTTATTGTTCTAAATGATGCCTGTCAGTCGTAAATTACGAATGGAACAAACGAAATAAAAATTCCCATTATATAACATTCTCTCGCAATAATGCAAATTTTTATGATGGGTAATTCTACTGTCTTATTTTGACAATCCATTAATTGTTAAAGCTTATGACAACATGTAGCGAATAAAAGAAAACTAACATTTTCTTGACACCATTAGGAAAAAAATGTTATTAAAACAGTAGATATGAGTACTTTCTGAGTAATGTTCTGAATCACTTTTTTTTTTGTCTGTTTCTACATTAGGAATGAAAATATTTTAATGCTACGAGATTGTATCTTTTTAATTGGCATTCATATACAATTGTTATCAAAAACCTTGGCTTTTCGAAAATCCTAAAAACTGGTGTCTATTTTTTTTAATTTGGTAAAAAAATATTATATAATTTTTTTCTGATCGACCGTAATTTTAAGAAATCGTTATCTTAAAAAAAAACGTTAGTGTTTTCATCCAAATAGTATGACATGCTTGATGTTGTTTCATCACAAAGTAATATTCTATTGCGATACCAGCGCATCTATGAATTGTTCTTACTGAGAATAGCTTTTAAAAACATTCGAAAGACCTTTAAATGTTAGCTAAAAGTACAAGACGAAATAAGCAGGTGTTTTCTTGCATCCGTTACGTTTATTTTTCAGAACACATTAAAACTAAATTTAAATCATAGCACGTCCGGAATTATATCATTCATTAGGTTACAGTTAACAACATTTATTATGTTACAATTAATAAAACTAATCTATACTTATAATAAAGCTCAATGTGTGTGTGTGTTGGCGCTCTACAGACCAGACCGTTGGACCTACAGATGCCAAATTCGGTACATGTATACCTTGGAGGTCAGGAATGTGCACCTCTGAGCCCTTTTTTCGAATTTTTAATTAGAATTTGAATTAATTAAAATTTAAGCGAAATTTCGACGTTTTTCCGCTATAACTTCCGAAAATATTATCGCACAAACATGATTTTTACATCAATTTAAAGATTAAAAAATTAGTTTTCTAATGGTATCAGTGTTTTGATGTATAACTTAAGCCTCTATTTTTAAAGAATTTTTAAAGAAATATTTTAACCTTGTTTTACAACAATATATTTCGGACAAAACAATAAAATTTAATCTGCACGAGCACGTCAAGGGGGAAAAATTAGGTTTTATCAGCATGTTGCCATCCTATTGACGGAAGTTCAAACTAAAAAAAAAAAACTATCATTACAAATTAAATCTAAACAAATGCAACTTTTAGCACGTGACTGGATAAAATAAAAGAAATATTATATGACATTTTCTGAAATAAATAATGAACGAGCAAAGGGAAAAAAATCGCTTTTATTAAACTGTTGAAATCATACTGACAGAAGTTCAAATTAAAAAATAAATTAACTATGACTGCAAATTAAATCGAAAAAAAATGTAACATTCACCACGTGATTGGATGAAATTAAATAAATATTAAATGTTATGTTTTCTAAAAAAGAAATACAAGACAAAGGTTTCTATGATCGTTTGCAACATCTATATCATTAATTTAGTAAATCAGTGTTACGTGACTTTCGATGTTTAAATATATCTGGCGGAGAAATTATAAAGAGAGCAAGGCACATAAGTATTTAATTGAAAATCTTAGACCCCATTACTCTTGGCGAACTAGCTGGTCGCCAAAGGCGTCTAGTATTAAATAAAAGACAGGTAGACATGATCTTTAGTCCTTTTTTTTTCTCCAGAAAAAAATTATTTAATTTTTATTATTGATAGTACTATTTAAAAAATCGTTATTTAAAAAACACATTAAAGTGTTTTCAAAGCATTAAAGCATTTTTTTTACACCTATGAGTCTAATATCTTGTTCTAAAGAAATCTGTTGATAATTATAATGTAATGTGATAATCTGTTTCATCTTCTTTAGCGTTTTTTCGATTTATATTCAAATGACTCCAAAGAAGGTGAAATCCTTTGTTTAAATGTTTATTTTTACAATTCTATTTATAAGAATTGGCCCTCAGAATAATTTTGAAATATATCATTAAAAATCTACTACACATATCGGTATATAATCGAATATTATTGTGTATTTAATCAATTCATTAATACACAATAAAGTGTTATTCGTTTGATTAAATAAAATATTTAAGAAGAAATTCTGAAAATAATAAAAAATGCTGAATATTTGCATTAAAAATATAGAAAATAACATCTATGAAACCGAAATATAATCTAATACAAATCGGTAATATGTAGCGCTGCATCACATAATCGATTAATCTGTATCGTTGCTAAGAACATATTTCTTTCAATTGATCCGACTACTTAATTTTCTGGTCGCGACTAGATTATTTTTATTTTTTGAGGAGTGAGGGGGATATAGATCAACAGAATTCGGAAACATTAATCATCGCGCGGTCGACGAACTTACTCCCTTTGAAGTATCGGATTTTTCTAAGAAAGTTTTGGAAACTCGTGAGAAATCGTGGATTTTTTTTTCTAAAAAGGATCAAAGAATTCTAGAAAAAGGAAACGCAAATTTTAAAAGGTAGTTTTCTGGAGTTGGTTGATCTACAGCGGAAATCTGAGTTCTTTACATTCTAATCATGAGTCTAAATCTCAATATTCATTCTTTAAAATGTAGAATCTGATTTTGGAATGTTTGAATTACCATGCAGAAAATATTAGATATATCTTATCACAAAATAGATTTTGTAAATTTTAATTTCTTAAGAAAGTTTTGGAAACTCGAGTGAAACCGTGGATTTTTTTTTTTCTAAAAAGGATCAAAGAATTCTAGAAAAAGGAAACACAAATTTTAAAATGTAGTTCTCTGGAGTTGGTTGATCTACAGTGGAAATCTGAGTTTTTTACATTCTATTCATGAGTCTAATTGTTAATATTCATTCTCTAAAATGTAGAATCTGATTTTGGAATGTTTGAATTATACAGAAAATATTCGATATATCTTATCACAAAATAGATTTTGTAAATTTTTTTCAAAAAGTGGCACATTTTAGAATGGTGCTTATGAAATAAGCCAGAATATGCTTTTCATAGGTATAAGAGCACATTTAATGATTTAATGAAATTATTTTTTTATAAATGTCTGGTTTCCGTAATTCAGTATTTATTCAATTTATTGATACACAATAAAGTGTGATTCGTTTGACTAAATAAAACATTTAACAAGAAATGTTGAAAATAATAAAAAATACTGAATATTTTCATAAAAAAAATATAGAAAATAACATCTATGAAACCGAAATATAATTGTGGCAAAAATTGAGGTGGACTTGCTAAAGTAAGATATAAAGATATGAAGCAAAACTCGCCTCACTTAATTTAACAAATTATTTCCTGAAAAATTTACTGATAGCTTAAGAAATATATTATCCAATTCCTAAACAAGAAAACAAATGGTGTTTTCTATCGATTCTTTTAATATTGGAATTGAAAATGCTAAAGAAATTTTCTTTTTTCTTTTTTTTTTTTTTTTTTTGCCTTTTTTAAAAAAAAAAAAAACACCATAAAATATTTCTGTCTTTAGAATATCTAAACAATGTTATTAAATCAAATTAATTATTTTTAGTTTAATTTTATTGATTTTAAGGTGTGTCTTAAAGGCTATAAGGTGGCAGTTTTGGGATGGACCTCTTAATTTTGAGCCTGGGTCAGATGAGGAGGACAATAGCGTCCATCATAAAATCATTCGCAAAATCCAACGTATCTCGGAATTGGTGGCTTGAGACGATCTTAACACTTGACTAATGCTGTAAGAATTGGTGAAGTTGAGAAGGCAAAAAAGTAATTGAATATCTATATTAAGGAAAAAAGAAACATCTGCGTTTATTTAGATAAATTAATAATAGATTAACTATTAAGGTATACATCTACGTTTGGAATGAATTTTTTAAAAAAACATTATTAACTTATAATTTTTTTGAATACTTGTAAAATAAATACTGAAAATAACATCTGTTAAACCAAAATAATTTCCTTAAAATTTTCTTTGATAAAACTTTCTTAAAAATAAAGGTGTTCTCGCTATAATAAGATATAAAGCAAAAATCGTCTCATTTAATTTATTAAATTATTTCCTGAAAAGTTTGCAGATAGCTTAAGAAATATACTATTATCTTATGCCTAAACTAGAAAATAAACTATGTTTCTATCAATTCTTTAAATATTAGAATTCAAATGCTAAATAACATATTTTCATTTTTTTTTTACATTATTAAGCACAAAAAAAAACAATCATAAAATGTTTCTAATAGAATGAATTACTTACTATCTATTTCAAGAAAGGCATAAAAGTTTGAAAAATTATTGTAACAAATTATGTATTAGATTTTAGTTTATGAGGTTTTTCTTAAGAGAAATTCTTAGAAAGAGGTTATTCTATCTTAATTTTTGAGATTTAATTATCTTAAATTAGAGAAAATATCTAAAAATGTAAAATTGAAATAAAAATATGTAAATGCAATTAGAAAATTCGGTGTAACTATTCCATAAAATAAACCTAGAAACAAAATTCCAGCGGTTTTTATAAATAAATGTTCAAGCGTTAAGATTATTAAATTTAAAAAATAATTTCCTAATAATCAAAAACTCAACTTTTTATGAGGTTACCTTTATTTATCACTATATCTTGTATAAGAACGAGAAAATAGCACTAACAAAAACTTTACTTTTGGTCTATTATTCCTAATTATCCATCAAAAGCTAATTCAATATACAAATGAAGAAATTAGAGGATTAATAAGTTCCTTAATTTAGGCTATTAAGTAATAATCTTAATTTTTTTTAATAAATGGTTAAATTGTAAATTATTATCATCAAATTCCTTTATTTCATTGTACAGACGGGATGATTAAAATTGAAAAGTGCAAAGAGTAAGAAAAACTGAAATCTCATCCCTTTGTTAATCATGATTTCAATAATCAGCAGGCCAAGAGTTCTTCTAAAATTTATGGTTCCAAACAAAGAATATTTTGAGCCTCCAATTTTAATATTTTTTCAGTAACTTCACATTTTAACATAATTTTAGTTTAATCAATATATTAATGATTTATTTTAATAACTTCGTGAAATTAAATCGATTTTTCTTATTTTTTTAATATGCATATCATGGGAAGAGGGCTAGAATAATTAAATTCTTGAAAAAATTAATCACAATTATTAATTTCTTTAGTTAGCGATGAAAACATTTAATTATTTAATTTCCTTTTACATTATTATAACATAACAGATTATAAGGAAATCATCAACTTCAAATATAACATAATTTATTATTTTATTGAACACATGAAGTATAATACTCATAAACTGTTAGATGAAAAGACACTAATATATTATTATTAAGTAGTTAATTATATTTGAAATTCATTAAATAAATTTTATTTAATTTTAATCATTCGTTTTAACAGGCGCATAATATTTTATAATTCACTAGATTCATGTTTTAATATAGATATTATTTGAGGCTAATAATACTTTTTAATCGATCAGCTACCTATCCGTCGCAGCTGAGTGGCTCTAGACAGCTGCATAGACTGCCTAATCGAAATTCCGCCACTGAGCTGTCTGAGCACATGATGTATTGTTATAAAAATCGACTTTGTGCCACCTATTATAATATATATAGTATAGTAAGCTAAAGAGCTAAATTGCTTGATCGATATCGTTAATTCGGTATGAAAATTTAGATATATCACAGTGGTCACAAAGTTACTAATAAACCGTTAAATGAAAATATACTAATACATTATAATTAAGTAATTAATCATATTTGGATTCATGAAATAAATTTTAATAATTCGTTTTAACAAACACATAATATTTTATCATTCATTAGATTCATGTTTTAATGTATATATTATTTGTCTAATAATATTTTTAATCGATCAGCTATCTAGATAGCTCTAGACAGCTTATAGACTGCCTAATCGAAAATCCGCCACTGAGCTGTGTGAGAGCTATGATGTATTGTTATAAAATTCGACTTTGTGACACCTATTATAATATATATATTGTATATAAGCTAAAGAACCAAATTACTTGATCGATATCATTAATTTGACATGAAAGTTTAATTATGTCATGAATGAGAATTTTGAAATATACTACTTCAGTATGCTTTCTATGTGGGTTAAAACCTTGGCAGAATCTACTAGCTATTTTAATGACTTGGCTCATTTTTTACTACAACTTGAGATAAGTCTTCAGTAGTTATCTACTTTCCCATTCTCTATACCTTGAGAATGAAGATAGCATTGAGTTTAGATTTAAGTATGAGAATATATGTTTTATATTCAGAAAATATAAAAGTAAAAATACAGTTTAAATCATATCATACCCCATTTTTCACTGAAAAAAATAAAATCCTATTAAAAGAAGGATTTTTTTCTTTCTGTTTCCAGTGTATTTGGTTTCTCTAAATCCAGGCCTGTAGGATTTTACCGTTTCTGCCATTTATCTTTCTCTGTTGCCTTAGTATAAATTTATGTTAACGCTCTATAATACATTTTATTAGATGCTCTATATGTAAACACATTTCTATAATAAATTTTATGTAGACACTGTATATTATACAGCCATCTAATCATATTCCGATTGCTAATTTCTTAACTGCCAATGGTAGGAAAAAAATTTCAGCTCAAAAAATGTTTTAAATGACATAAAATTTTTTATATTTTTTATTATTTTAATGGAATAAAGGTATTGCTGAAAGAATCATAAAATTATTATTTTTATGCAGTTGCCCAGTCCTATTAAATAGAATATGCTATACATTTACAACAAAACATTTAGCATTACTAAGCCCCATTATTAAAGACTAAAGATGAAGATTATTCCTTTATTTTCATCCCAAACAATTTTAGATTATTTAAGACGCATTCTGGAGAAAAAAAAATCCATCAATCAGTGAGTCCTCTGCAGGAGGATACTGCACATTAAGCGAAGCTTTAGGTTAAAGTAACAAGTGATACAAAAAATGCATCGTATTAAAAATTCAAATTCTTGTATACTTCATCATGTGGCAGACACTTTTTTGTTGTTATTGTTTTATTTCTTGTAATTCGACACTTGCTCCCTGGCTATATATTGCTCTATTTTTTATCGTGTTTCTACCATAAGCCTTAACGATGATTTTAACACATTGTATGCGGGGCGCGTACTAGTACGTTTTCTGACGATTGGTTCTTGAGCGCGGGTCACATACTAGTACGGGTTAGTGTGACAGCATGTTTTGTTTGTGGGTACAAAAATAACGGTATATACAGGAAAACGAAGCCGAATGTTCTTGTCTACTACATAGAATATGGAAACATTTAAACAAATAAAAACTAGTTTTTACATCAGTCGATGCGGAACCACATAAAAGGAAGGTTGATTAAAAAATCAATTTAGATTTAAAATTCACTTTTTATTTATCCTTGCGAAAATCACGGAATTTTGCCTTGTACCTCTTCATGGAGGAAAATGCTTTGAACATTACCACAATGTAAAACATGATTAGTTTTATGATTGCTCTTTTCATTTTTTTATAATGTAAAAATGTTTATATAGAACATAATTAAAAAAAAAATTAAACTATATACTACTATTTCTATTTGATTTTTCATATTTACGATACCGTTATAAATTTATCCACTAAAAATATATTATTTGTTTACATAAACCTTATGGTTGTTATTTATATATTTGTTTATATATTTCAATATAAAATACGAAAAGTTGGTTGAAAAATGCCATAATTTTCGATCTATTGAGATTTAACCGAATAACTAAATTTAAGCGCAAATCGCCCACTCCCTGCACAATTCCGCTGTGAAATGTCCCCGCACACAATGTGTTAAGCACATATCTTATTTTGGAACCTGAGTAAATACAAAATTCATCAAGATCTGATCGAGGCTCTTTAGAAAAAAATCCATGATGTATGGCTTAGAAATTGCCTTTAAAAAACTAGCTTTTGGATTATGATTCAGTCGGTACTCTCAATATACATATTTTTCTTTAATATTATGCTAAATTAGTGAAAGTGATCGTAATGTTTAAGTTGAAATCCTTTTTTTTTTCCTTTTCAGACAGTGACTGGGCGACGGAGGAGAGTCAATCAACAAGTAGTAGCAGCGGAGGAGGTACGGCTAGAGGTAATTTTTCAATAGATGTAATGGCCAGGGCAGTTTCCCATCTGCTCTTAAAAAAAAGATTTCAATACATTTTTTTAATCTTAAGTAAAGCGTTCTTTCAATGTCATTTCATGGTAGTGAGACACGAGCTAATAGGACACTCAAATTTAACTTTGGAATCGATTGTTCATATAATATGCTAAGTATTAAATGAACCATTGTATTTATTGCATGATTGGCGTGATCTACGAACTATCTTCATTGTCATGCAATGATGTTTTTATCAAATCAGCAACTTCAGCAATAGCAACTTTTTTCATTAGCACCTTTCTTAAAATTAACGAATATATTACAGATTAGAAATAGTTCATTATCGACTATTTATTTTTGAATTTTTATTTTTTCCCTTAACCCCTAAATGTATGAATATATTTTTAATAAATAAAATTGAAATCAATCGGGAAATAGGTGTAATTAATGAAGAAAATAGATAAAAAAATCACAATTGTTTTAATTTAAAAAATCATATTGTTGCCTTTCTACATTATAGTAGTAAATATTCCTTAAGCACTAAAAATCAACATAATATTTCATATAAAAATAATATTTCTTCTCATATTACAAAGCATGAACATTTATTAAAAAGCCTTGTTTTTAGCATTTAAACATAAAGGAACATTGCATTTCCTACATAACCATTATGTGGAACCCTTACATAGAGAAATTTAGCACCATAATCAATTTGAAAATTTACGCTCGTGATGAATGCTGTCTTTTTGTAGATCCATAGACGGCAATGGATGAGATGCCCCCCCAGGTTTAATGAATTAATGCAGAGCTGATTTTTGTTACTGATGTATTTTTACATCACGAAAAAAAAGTTACATTTTTCTTTCAATAAATTTATCAGTCTACGGAAATAAAAATTAATATTATTCGTTACTCTTTCTTCGCTTCTATTTTTAAAAAATTCCTGTGTGTTTTTTATTACTTTTTACGCAAAAAAAATTTTATTCATAGCCACCACCAAAATGAAATTATTCTCAGATAACGAGTCAACAATGAAAATTGTCATAGATAAAGAAATAAATTATTAAAGATTTTAATTGCGTTCGGAAATAATAAAATAGTTTTGATAAAATGTAAAAAAAAAAACTATAGTTAATACTTAAGGAAATATGAGGGCTTTGGTAGCCTTGTTGGTAGAGCGTCAGTTTCGTAACTGAAAAGTAGCGAGTTCTGTCCTCGTCTTGGCCAAAAACCACCATGTTGACTAATAGCAGTTTTGGCAAGTTAAATAGATTGTGACTGCAAAGTCCTCCAAGTTCCCATTAAAATTTATACCTCTGGAGGTGCTGAATCAGGAAGGAGTCGGTCTCTGATTTGGATCTCAATTCTGAGTTGCGGATGCCTGAATGAGTTCGACTACCCCATAAAAAGGGCTGTGTCGTGTGTGTTCGAGCAAAGTCGTACTACCACCTTAACGGTGCTCGTTAAAAACGAAAGGAGTACACCTGTGCCTTAATTCAAAAGTGCTCCGCTCTTTCGAGCTTGGTATGACCAAGTGGCATTTGACCCACCAGTAATATGAATTTTCAAACATATGATGCACATCTACATTGCTATGCATTTAAGGGTTAAATTCATTAAGAATATGAAAAAAATTTTGTATGAACAATCGTTCGTTAAAGTAATCAAAAAGATTACTTTGCCATCTAAACTAACATAATCATCTGTTTTGACGACTTCAGGAAATTTCTTATTTTAAAAAAATTCATAAATAATAAATTTTGCGAAATTTTCCGATTTTTCGTGTATAGTTTATCTGTTCTTTATATTTTATGTTGTAATTAATTAATTATCCAGCTACAAAAACTATAGGATAAAATAAATGGACCAGTTACTATTTCGTTCACGAAAATATATGGAAAAGATTGAAATTTCCCATGCATCATATACGGTTACAGTTATGCAAATTGAAGCATTCACGAGAAGTTTTGAATGAAAAATGCGCAGCTGTTGAATATAAATGTCTTTCCCCTTAAAAAAGAGCCTGAATCGAAACGTTTTACAGAAAAGTTTTGTGTTTGGAAAAGAATAAGCAATGTTCTTCTAACAGCTGCGTGTGATGGTCATTTAATAAATACACTTCTTGTCAGAATGTTTTTTTCAATTTAGGAGCGAAGACACTCTCTATACATATGATTTTTTCCTATTATCTATATTTGATATTATTCTCTTTAAAGCTAGGGTTCTTAATTTCAATTATTTTAATGAAATGTAATTTTTTATTGTATGTAAATTAAACAAAACAGGGACTAATATTAGAAAAAAGTATAAAAAATTTAAAAAATCAGTAAAATTGCAACAGAAATTTCAACAAGTGAGAATGGTCTCTCTGAATTTTTCTTGCATTCATAATAATAAAAGTGTTGTTATTCCCCTATCTCGTATAAAGATTATGGATATTGAGAGAGGTAGAACTTAAAGTTTTATCTTAAATCTGACATATTCATTCTGACATTCGTGGACATTCATTCTGACATTCAATCTGACATTCGTGGTTCGGAGTATAATGATTGAAAGTAAATATACTCGGTAATTTTTTTAACAATAGATAAAAACTAAAATTAGTCATGGAATTAAAATTTTAGCAGTAAAACAACGTAGCAATTTTTTCAAACGCTGCATTTTTGGATAAACGTCTTTACATAATTGCGAATATGCAGGTCGGCAAATGGTCAGTCCCATTAAGAATCTGGATCAAAATATTACACGAATCAATAGATTCTAAATCTATTTATCATAATTTATTTGCATAACTCGTTTCAAAATATAGTATTCGCTCGCAAATCAGATAGACAGACGGATTTCTTATAAATTTATTTCATTCAAAATTTGATACCTGCAAATTTGACGTATTTTTAACTGTTTTGAAGCTATAGTATTCCCTTGCACTCAGATAGACAGATGGATTTCTTATGATTTTGTTTCGTTTAAAATTTGATATCTGCAATCTTTATGTATTTTTAGAAAATGAATTTCATTCATCTTATTGAAAATGTATTTGAAATGAGAGTAAAAAAGAAGACTAGTTCCGTATATGCGTCTATTTAGCTCGGGCAAATTTGAAACGTGAAGGTTCGTCGAGCTAAACGAAATCTCCCCCCCCCCCCTTTTTTTTCAAATACTTTACAATATGTATATTTTTTAAGCTAGAGAATAAAAATTTACAGCAGTTTCCCTTTCGCCTTTTCATAAACTAAAATAATATGGTTTGTTTTGTGTTTTATTCAGTAATATAGTAATGACCGTGATCTTGGCGTCTCGGGTTAGAGTCTTTGTTCGGGCATGTTTGTTATTCTTTGTTC
The DNA here is from genome assembly GCA_026543055.1 of Argiope trifasciata. Lineage (NCBI taxonomy): Eukaryota > Metazoa > Arthropoda > Arachnida > Araneae > Araneidae > Argiope > Argiope trifasciata. The sequence goes on along the minus strand of JAPMOQ010025070.1, from coordinate 428,679 downwards.
TATCTGTGAGTAGTGTGAATATGCCTTCCTGTAAAAAGGGGTTATGCAAGCGAAAGTGAAGCATAAAGTAGCTAAGTCGTACTCTTGGCCCTAGTTGGTGCTACTGAAAAAACAAGGGACGCTAATTTAGGCTTAAATCGCTGACAGCTTTCTGCCAGTCGGCTTGTTAAGAGCCATAAGTAACAACAGCCACGTAATAATGAAAAACCTTTATAATTTTAGCTAACTTTTCACTGCCCAAAATTTAATATAAATCAACAATTTCAGTGTCAAGTTCATTAGTCCTCTTAGTTAACTTGTTTTGTTTTTTATTACTTTGTTCGTCTATACATAGATGAATAAATAGACAATTTTGGTGTAACGTTCTTATATGATGCTCAGTTACAATTAATTAGTTCTCCGCTCCTTGTAGTTCAAGGCAAACAGACAAAGCTACAAATTTAGTAAAGGCAAAATAGAATGATTCAAACAAAATCAGAAATGAAATGCTCTTTATTTTTTCACTTTGTATACCAGAAAATAAAAACAATTTTTAAATTTTTAAAGGCAAATGGAATATTTAAATCAATTCCTTTTTTAACCTCTTGCGCTATTTTAACTTACAGTGTACGTCATTGAAAATTTTCGCCTATACTCAAAATGACGTACAGCGTACGTCTACTAAATTTTCTGCTCTACTGTACTACTTGCTTCACATTTTATTCCAAGTAAAATCTTTTTGGAATTTCTTTAGATGCGATGGGCACAAATTTCTGCTAATTTTTTGATAGCGCAAGATGTTAATAGTTTTTAAAACTTTTGTTTGTTCAAAAGATATTTACAACTAAACATCATCTGAATAGAAGAAAAATACACACTTTTCATTCAATATATTAACACCCATTTAGTGTTCCTTCTTATTAACAACAACAAAAAAACAACATTCCGAACAAAATGTTGGAAAGCGCTTCATTACCAGTTTGTTGCTATTTGGTGAATAAAAAAAACGAAAGGGACAGGAGTCAGTTTCCACTTTTATTTTGTTGCAAATCGAACTTTAGACTGTTTTTGAAAATTTCTTTTTTCGAATTAGTAGGAAGGTAAAGAGATAGTGTTAGAACATTGATTTCAAATGCTGACTACGTTTAAAACATTGGTTATTTAGCACATTGACGATTTTTTTAAATTTTTATTATTTCTTGTAGTTTAGTCTCTCCTCTTTCCAAAACAGTTTATTTTTTTAGGAAAGGAAAAGACTGTCGTATCATCAAGGGTCACATATTTTTTCAGCTAATATTTGTCTTTCACTTGAATTTTCACAAAGCTTTCATTTTCATAAAAATTCTATACCATTAACATGATACCTCAGAAACTAATTACACTGAAGTGACAAAAGTCATGGGATGACTGTTAATATCGTGTCGGTCCTCCTTCTTTCCCGGCGAAGTTCTGCAACAACTCGAGGTGTGATGGAGTCCACAAGTCGTTGGAAGTCCTCTGCAGGAATACTGAGCCATGCTGTCTGTATAGACGTCCATAATTGTGAAAGTGTGGATAGTGGAGGAGTTTGGGCACGAACTGACCTTTCGATGATGTTCCATAAATGCTCGATGGGATTCATATCGGACGATCTAGGTGCCCAGATCAAGAGCTGGAATTGTCCGGAATGTTCTTCAAACCAATTGCGAACAGTTCTGGCCCGGTGACATGGCGCATTGTCATCCATAAAAATCCCATCGTTGTGTGGGTACGTGAAGTCCATGAATGGCTGCAAGTGATCTGCAAGCAACTGAACATAACCATTTCCAGTCAATGATCGGTTCAGTTGCACCAGAGGATCGAGTCCATGCCATGTAAAAACAGCCCACACCATTATGCAGCCACCTCCAGCTTGAACAGTGCCTTGCTGACAGTTTGGGTCTATGGCTTCGTGGGGTCTGCGCCACACTCGAACTATACCATCAGTTCGTAACAACTGAAATCGTGACTCATCTGACCACGCCACGGTTTTCCACTGGTCTAGGGACCAGTCGATATGCTCACGAGACCAGGAGAGTCACTGCAATCAATGTCGTGCTATCAGTAAAGGCACTCGAGTCGGTCTTCTGCTGTCATAGCCCAAGGAAGACAAATTTCGCCGCTCAGTCCTATCGGACACGTCCCTCGTACGTCCCACATTGATACCTGCAGTTGTTTGACGAAGTGTTGCGTGTCTGTTAACATTGACTATTCTACACAGACGTCGGCGGTCTCGGTCGTTAAGTGCAGATGGTCGCCCACTGCGCTGTCCATGATGGGATGTGATGCCTGAAATTTCATTCTCTCGGCACACTCTTGATACTGTGGATCTCGGAATGTTGAATTCACTAACGATATCCGCAATGGAATGACCCATGCGTCTAGCTCCAACTAACATTCCACGTTCAACGTCTGTTAATTCTCGTCGTGCCGCCATAAATCACGAAAAACCTGTTAACGTGAATAACTTGAACACAAATGAGAGCTCTGGAAAGCGAACTGCGCATTTATACTTTTTCGCTGCGATACTACTGCCATCTGTATATTTGCATATTGCTATACCATGACTTTTGTCACTTCAGTGTAAGGTATTTACGTAAAAATTTCAGCGTATGTTTTCAATAATATGGGAAATGAAGACAACCAAAAGGTGTTGTGTTGGTGAAATACTTTTTCATTTATAGCTGTTTTGAGAAAATTTAAGTAGTAAATTGATGGTAAAAATGCATATATGCGCATTTTTTACTCACAACTTCTTTGTGTTTCAAACTTTTTCTTAGCTTTTGGTTCATTTCATTCATCATTGTATTTTATAACATATGTACAAAGAAAGATAAGATTGCTACATTACAATGTTGTATAGAGTGTAAACCGTTTTAGTTAAATTTCATTAAAATTGACTACAAATTTTCTCATTTCTGAATATATATTATATTTTCAAATAATTACTTTTATTTTTATAGTGTTTATTATTGACAATACAACTAAAAACCATAAATAGTTTCTAAAAATCCAATTTTTCAAAGTTTTTCCTACGAACGTAGTCGGATACCTTAATCATATACAATGACGACTTCCTTACTTCAAATGCTGCCAATCTATCTCATTTATATTCTCACTTAAAATTGTTTAATATTTTCAAGCAAAATAGAATATTTATGTATTTCATTTACATTGTTTTATAAATTTGATTATGATTTCATTTTAATTCAGTCCTTTGAATTTTTATATTGTTTTATTAAAATGATCATTGGACCTCAAAAGATTGCACACATTAATATAAAATTTCAGCATTAACGAAAAACTAATTTTTCATTAGAGAGTTTTTTAAAGTTTTGAATTTTTTAGGAAAATCTGCAATGAGTACATGTACAGTAAGAGTAATAAAAAATTAAATAATGTTCATCGATATAAAAAATGCTTAATTTCAAATACATTATTGACTTATAATATACAATTATTAACTTATTCGTATATAATGCAACAACTTATAAACATTTAATTAAATCAAAATGCAAAACGAATTCAACTAAAAAAGTAAAGAGTCAAATTTCCTGTTTCAAAAAGATAATAATAAACACAGAATTTCGATACAGATAAAAACCATTGAAAGCTATAATATTAATATTTTGTCAGCAATCCTTTTTATCACTAATTTTATACGTACAGGTTTGACCAGCTTTTTTGTTGTTGTTGTTATTTCAGGAGATAAATTTTTGGCATTCTTCTATGACAATTGCTGTTTTTCCTCTCATGATATGTCTATAAATTTTCAATAGAGTTTAGATCTAGTGAGAGTACGTTCCAAAGTCTTCAAAATACAATACAGTAGCTATTCTTTCACAATATTTGATGTGGGTTTTGTATCATTATTATATTGGAAGATCCAGCTTCAGGACAATCCTAAATTTGTAACACTAGAAGTAAACAATCCAAAGATACACAAATGCGAAACTCCGAAAATTGACATTGTAATGTCTTGATCTCGATAGATCAAAGAATACTCAGAATTTTTAGACACTTTATTTTACAGCCCTATACAAGTACAAAGAACAGCTCGTTATTATCTTGATTAAATAGTTGCTATTTTCATCACAACAGTCCAAGTTTGATGGGTTTTACTTGAAGATCCATTCTCCATTAAATAGTAAACACAACAACATTGGGAATTCACGGGTTGGATAATCAGTGATCATTTCAGACCACGCTCCAAATCTACCGGACTCGTGGGCGTACTACAGCTGTCTTCCAGAAACCATTTCTTCCTTCCATAAAAACCTCTGCGCATTTTATCTCAGCGACAGTCTCTACCTCTTTTTCCTCAGTGGCGACCGGTCCTTTCTTCCAGTCAATCATATCCAGCAAAGGACCATTTCAGGGCGCCAGTCTGTCGTCGGAAGCTAATTAAGACGCACCAAAAAATCTGGAACATGGGGTCCGCTTACAATAGGGAAATTCGGCATCTAGATGTTTGTATGTTCCATTGTATCTAAAAGCACTATCACTGTCTTCTGGACGAGGAATTTTCACTTGTCTGCTTTAAGCTATAGATGCATCAGGTCTCGAAAGGAGACCATCTGCAACATCTGGTTATTTCAAGGTGTCTGGTAAACACAAAGGCAACACAGCTAGTGGAAATATTTTATCATTAAAGGGGGACGAGGAATGTTACAACATCTTATCCCTTGGGGTCTTTCAGACCCGGCGATAGTGTCTAATTTTTGATGGAGGGAATATAGATGATAAAACTTTTATCAGGAAGTATCCGTTAAAATTTCGCGAAAAACACTCCAGTTGGTTTCGATTTGCTTCAAGCTCTTCCAGATAATGATGATGTCGTGTCTCCACCAAAAAGAGGAGCAGTAGCTTCTGAGGGTAAAGATCCTTGAGCACCCTGAGGGCAGAAATCTGACTTCTATCTCAAATGAAGATGACGCACACATTCGCTTGCTCAACCCTTTTTAACAGAAGGCAGATTCATACATCCCACAGAAGAATCACGCCCGAACCGGGACTCGAACCCGGGATGCCCAGATCACTGGAAGACGAGCTACTCTTCTGCCAGAAAGCCGACAGCTCTAGTTATCCATGGGCATTGCATAAAGTATTTAACAATATAGTCATCGCGAAAGAATGCATATCTATGATTTACTTTCCAGAAACTTCAGCAAAACTAACCAAGTTATCAAATCCATCATGATAAAAAAAGTGCAATTCAGTGATTTCTTTTCAAAAAAATGCTTCATAATTGCTTCGTTTAAGTTTAGTCAACTATTACAGCATATCATCGTGTATATAATTAGAGCCTATCATGTGATTAACAGTTTGAGGAACATCATTATATTATCAATTATGACACGCTTACCCCTGACAAACAAAACTCTGCATTGCAATTTTCACATAATGTGCGAAACCCACCTCCAAAAATCCTGAAAAATAATTGAACTTGCTCGGAAGATAAATCTTGAGCTGTTTCGCTTCCCATTAAGCAGCTTTCGAACCAATTAAGGAACCTTATTTGCAACATTATCTGTTGTGTAATTGCTCTGCAAATGAGGCCGCAATAAAAAAAGTGCACGGAGAGGGTTGGTGCGTATTCCAGTTCGTGTGCTATATCGTTCGCTTTTCTAATTAACTTGTTCTTAAATCGATGCTAATAAAATGGAGTTCGGAACTCAAAGCATTATATTGTACGAGTGCGTTTCTTATATTTATTTTTGTTATTAGCAAGTTCCCGATTTGTTAGATTTTGAAGATTTGGCAAAAAAAAAAAAAGAATTACAGTGTGAGTTTTGTACAAAAAATGCTAATAAAATGGGGGGTTTAGATTATATTTTTGGTGTCGGGTGGGTGGATTTAATGCCACTTGGTCATACCAAGCAAGACTGACCGGGGCTCTTTCGAATGAAGGCAAAAGTGTGCTCCTTTCGTTGTTAACGAGGACCGTTCAGGTGAAAGTACGACTTTACTCGAACACACACGATACAACCCGAACTCATTCACCCATCTGCAAGTCAGAATTTAGATCAAACTCAAAGAGAGATCCCTGATTCAGTACCTCCAGAGGTATCATTTGTTATGGCAATTTGGAGGACTTTGCTGTCACGACATATTTAACGTGCCCCAACTGCCATGAGCCAACACGGCGGTCTTTGGCCGAGATGAGGACAGAACCCATGACCTTTCGGTTACGGGGCTGACGCTCTACCAACCAAACTACCGCGGCCCATTATATTTTTACTTTCGTGAATACAAATAATGATTATGATGGCATCGTGACCGAGTTATCTCGGAAAGAGGGGGTTCAGTAGCTTCTGAAGGTAAGGGCCCCTGAGTACACGAGAACAGAAATCTGGCTTTTATCTCTAATGAAGATGGCACAAATACATATTTGCTTGCACAACCCCTTGTTACGGAAGGGGATGGGAAGATCTTTCACTCATCTCACAGATGGAACACAAGGGAACAACAATTATGTCCAAACCAGGACTCGAACCCGGGACATCAGATCACTGGGAAGACGCGCTACCCCTTAGCCAGGATGCCGGATCTCACTATATAGCGAAGTATGCAACATTCATCTGCAAGACTATGAAAATAAAATTTAACACGAGTGATTTTATCTAAGCTTAACACTAAGTCTAATTTGAACACTTTCACCTAAGATCTTTAACTCTCAAATGAGAGGAAGAGCTGACATCATTCTTATTAGTTCGGGCATGAAACTCCCACTGATATAAATTGTATTTAAAATAATACTAATTTTCATGACACTTCCTTTTTTGTTACCCTATTATAACATTTCAGTTAATATGTTAAACCGCTAATTCCTAACATGGCATCGGGATTTATAGCAAATAAATATTCAATTTCCATTTTTATAGATTCGATTTTTTAATAACTAGGTGAATTCTTTTGCTAATTAATGCATGGAATGCATTTAATAGTACCTGGAAATTTTATTTGTGTTTTTGACGCTTTCTTCCCAATCGACATCCATTTTCGTTTTTTAACTTACCTAGAGCTACAACTGTAGTCACAAAATCACATACGAATTTTGATATATTTAAATTATTGCATTTTTTTTTTTTTTGAAATTGTAGCTTCTACGTGTTTTCAAAAGCACAGAACGTCAAAAAGCAAAACTTTTGATTAATTTGGTTCTAAATTTGATATGTATTTACTCTTTAAGTATTGAGTTTGTATGCCAAATTTTATTTAGGTTGCTCTATCTGTTTTGTAATTATCGAACTAACTTACATTCTGATAAACGGACCGACACACTTCTTCTTTAAGAGACGAAATAAATCTACATTGATTCGACAGATGGTATAGGTCCAAAAAGAAAGAGTAACTTTCGATTTATTCCTAATTCGGAAATTAAAATAAGAAGATAACATCCACTTATAATCCAAATAATGTCTGGACATGGGAGATTTCCTGCATATTTCCAAAGATTGAGAAGAATGCAGGAAAATAAATGCATTTGTTGAGAATCGGGTACGGTTTACCACTATTTAATGGAATGTATGGAGATATCAGAGTTAAGGAAGGACCTGAAGATTGTCCATAATGATTTAAGTACAGTACTGATGGTACCAGGTCATCTCAAAACCCTGAAGGATATGATATCAAAGATTGACAGTTTCATTCCAACTGTTTGAGAGAGAGCAGATGAGGAGAAAAATAGCTAGAATACCCCGAAAAGAACGTTAGTTTGAATGTTCGGTCAATGTAAGGTTAAGCAATACTTTTTCAACAGTCGACCACAACACATCCTGTCGATCTGCTGCTTTCGGTGGTGGCGGAGTGGACGGCTGTATGCAAGAAGAAGACACACTTGTTCTTTCAAAATTTTCTTTTTGAAATCTATAACTTTTCATACAATCTTTGTTCTTAAAATAAATCTTACTAAAAATATTTGCAGATAAAAAAATAGGAAAAAAAGGGCTCTTTGTAATATTTTAATTCGACACTTCCTATTTTATCTTATTAATACTTAATCATTTAAAAGAGTTACATATTTTTTATTGAAAAGAGTTCTGGTCTATACTTAAGGTATCCGATTACGTTAAAAACACTGGTTATCAATCACATTGGCGATTCTTTTACAGTTATTATTTCTTGTAGTTCAGACTTTTCTCTTTCCAAAACAGTTTATCTTTTCAAGGGAAAGATAGGTCTGACCTATTATCCACTGTCACATATTTTTTCAGCTAAAATTTGTCTTTCACTTCAATTTTCATAAGTCTTTAATTTTCATAAAAATTCTCTACTGTTAACACGATATCTCAACTAGTAATAGAGGTATTTACATAGAAATTTCAGCGTGTGTTTTAAATTATGTGGGCAATGAAATGTGCCAAATTTTTTGGGTTGGCGGGATACTTTTTCATTTTTAGGTGTTTTTAGAAAAATTAAGTTTTAAATTTATGGAAAAAATGCATATATACGTATATTTTTACCCGTAACTTCTTTGCATCTCAAAATGCTTCTTAGATTTTGGTTTCATTCATTCATCATTATGTTCTATTACTTGTGTACAAAGAAAAATAAGATTGGTGCATTACCATTTTGCGTAGAGTGTTGACCGTTTCGGTTAAATTTCATTAAAATGTACTACACATTTTCCCATTTCTCAAAATATACTATATTTTCAAATAATGCTTTTATATTTATAGTAATTTGTATTATAATTGACAATACATCTAAAAATCATAAAAAGTTTCTGAAAAATCCAATTTTTAAAAATTTTCCTTCAAACGAAATCGGATACCTTAATATGAAATTCTGATTTATGTAATTATTGTGTAACGTTACTAATTTATACATTTTTTGAAAGAAAAGGAATATCAACTTTCTTTCATCACATATCTGAATAAAAAGAAAGTTAAAGACAAAATAAGTTACTTCATCCGTGATATTAATGTTACATTTTTTGAATAATGTTTAAAATTATAATATTTAAATGAAACTTGTTCCAATACATAACGAGGGGGATATTTTCTTTTTTAGTACTCTTGAGATACATATGTAAGTTCGTAGCTCTACTCCAATGAAGAATTGCCTTCCCACAAGAAGCAACATTATGAAATTCCTTCAGATTTTTTTGTTATTTTAGATACTAGAAAATAACCTGCGGACGTAGTTTCTCAAAAGTTTGTCGCGTACTCTCAAATAAACGTGTCATACCAGATAAATTTATTACATAGCAATGGCGTTCAATAGTTGCGAATTATTAACTTTTGGCTTGAATTTGGCATTTTTACTGAATCTATTTTGACATCAATGGCGAGTTATTAGGTGATTAATTCTTGGCATGTGTTAATAGTAGCCGAAAATTGAATTTTATATTTTAGACGCTTTCTTCACAACCGATTGAAGCAAAAATTTGATACAAAACAACCCTTGTAATTACAAAATCTCATAACAAATTTGATATAGCTAGGTCATTGCCTTTTAACTCCTTGCGTTTACTTATTTCCGAAAAAAAAGACCAAACAACCCTCTTTCCGTGCTTGGATTTTACTTAAAATTTGTTAGGTGTCTACGCTACAGATTTTAAATTCTCATACAGAATTGTATCTTTTGTAACGCTCTCCTGTCCTCTTTACGATAAGCGACATTTCCAGCCAGCTGTGTTACACCTGTCAATTCCTTCCATTGTTGAAAGCCGCCAGATTGCTGGATAGGTGGTTTTCAAAGTGATGGTTGCCTTTGTTAATTGGTAATTCAGATGAAAACCACAAGTGAAGTTCATTATGTGGGAAAAATCCTGTCGCATTTCAAAGGAAAGGAGTGACAAACGTCTGGATACAGGGTGGTCCCTTTATGAAGGAACATTATTCACAAAGGAACCTGGGGCGTGTCATTTATGTACAGTTCCGCGTCACACTGGCGCTACAATCGAGTGAAATTTTTGCAGAGTGATTGGCTGATGGAGAACGACGAGGACGAATGGAAATTGTGGAGGCGAAGTTTAGACAGAGATAAATAGCGGGTCTTGTTCTGAAGAAGAGATTTAATGGACTGCGGATAGCGAGACTCTTTACGCTCCATCCTGGAGTAGCCGATCTGATTAACTCCCTGTAGCGTCGTGAGGTGTTGAATGAATGGAGAACTCCGTCCAGTGAACTTCAAATGAATGGAGAACTCCTTCCATGGACTCTTTTCATTATAAGCCTTCAACCTTCGATTGTTGCGTAAATGGCAAATATTTAACCTAGATTGGAATCAATTGTTCTTCTGTATATATATGGCTGTAAATAAAAGAATTATCTGAAATTCTGCTCCTTATTTTGATTTATCAGGATCAAGTCATTGCAATATCCAGCTGTCTTCATTATGTTATTAAAATTCAAACATCTTCCATTGATTCTACTCTTCCAAATTTATTCGCCGCGATGACCTGGTGGTAAGATCTCGGCTTCGAAATCGGAGGGTTTCAGGTTTTAGACTCGATTCCACCGAAGAACAGTCTTGTGAGCGTGTCTCTTGCACGTTAAATCTGTCAAGCCAAACTTCCTCCCGCTGGTTTGGGGAAGTGTGGAGAGGGAATGACAGTTCAAGTGTTGTCCTTGTCATCTTCAGAATTATGAGGTCCATCCCAAAATAGCCAAAGTGTTGCTTTACAAGGGGACGTTAATACAATTAAACTAAACTGTATCTTTTTCATTATTTATAGGTGGATCATTTGAATGATTATCAATTAGATATCGGATGGCAGTAGCATTTAATTTTGCCATGTGACAATGAATTCACGAATTTAATCTGATACTGTCATTTCCTGTATTACACACAATTCGTAATTAATAGTACATTACGATTATGATTGAATTATTCCACTACTATATTAAATGAATTAAATTACGATTGACTCTTTGACCATATTTCCATATCATTCATTGTCAGAACTGATTCACATTAAACCCATGATATGCAGTTTATTTCTCCAGAATTTCCATTTGCCTTATGGGTTACTGCATATAAAATTCTGTCCTTTATTTTTTACAATTCAATGAACTTATGGCAATTTAAAAGAAAAAATGTGTTTTTTATTTAATTCGAACCTTGCGTTTACCAGTTAATCTATCGTGTAGCGCTCCGTTTCAACTAACCCTACACTATCAGCTGTCAAATTATTTTTAATAGGATTACTTTTGGTTTTAATAGGATTAATTTTGGTTGGAGGTCCGTCGCAAAATAGCCCTAGTGTTGCTTTATAATGCGACGTTAATATAACTAAATTAAATCCAAATTTATTAAAAATTTATTGGAAATCTACAAATTTGGCTTAAAGACCTATACTAAATTTCAACCATCTAGCTCAAAGCCTTTTGACCTTTGTCACAGACAGACAGATGGACATCTTCTAAAAATGAGATTATCAAACTCAGGGAGGTTTAAAACGTGAAGATTCTTCAAAATTTCGAGTTCACATTTTTTGGCGATTATTATACTTTATCTATACTTAGTATACTAGAAAGTAAAAAAGATGAGTTATCATTAAAATTCAAAATACTATTCATAAATAAATTTTAAATTGTGTTTATAATCAATATTGGTTTACGTAAATTTACTAGAACTATTCTGAGTATTTATCGGCTTACTGATTTTAAAGTTTAAAGTGTGCCTCAAACAATTTCAAACTTGGGCAGATGCCAGTTTGGATAACACTTCTAGAAGAAATTCTCCAATGGAAAAAAGCTTTTTTAAAAAAGGAAATAACATCAACCCTTCCTGTGATAGACAAATTGATTAGATTTGCCTGTTTCTTCTGATAGCAGAAACTCTTGAATATTTGTTACGAAATTTATGTGCATCACTTACGAGAGCAAGAGGAAGGAGGTTTTTGAAAAGATAGTTCTTTTTTATCTTGTTTCATTTTAAAGTAATTTGACATTCCTGAAAAAAATGAACATTTGAAAAAGTAATTTTTTAACTAGGCATCGTGGATAAATTTTCATTTCGTCTTAGATATTGCTTAGAATTATTTATTTAAATTTCTATGCACATTTTGTAATCGTCAAAAAAATTCAAATTGGAGATTTTGACGAGTTGTCACGTTTCAGATCTCAAGGACTCCCAAAAACTCATTTTTAAATTTATGTCCGTCTGTCTCTTGGTGTGCGCAATAATTCAAAGACATTGCGAGCTGGATTGATGAAATTTTGTTTATGTATTAAAGATCAATTTTATAGTTGCTGTCCTGGCTTAGGGAAAGCGCGTTTTCTTTATGATCCAGTGTCCTGGATTCGAGTCCTGGCTCGGGCCTGGTTGTCCTTTGTTCTATCTGTCAGACATGTGGACGTGTCCTACTGTAAAAGGAGCTTTTGCAAGTGAATGTGTGTATTTTTTCTTCCTTTGAGTTAGAGGTATGACTTCTGTTTTCGAGTGCTAAGGGATCTTCAGCCTCAGAAGTTATTGCAATCCCTTCAGTGAAAACACGGACACCACATTATCATCAACAATTTTGTTGATTTTTATCAAATTGTGTGCTAAAATCATCCAGAGAAAATTTCTCAGTTTAATTATCTATGAGTGAACAAAAACAAAAAAAATTAATGCATTAATTAGACGGATGAAATTTAAAAGTGAGCACAGTAACTACGAAATAGATGCGATAAATAGGTAAAAAAAATGAAAATTATAGAAATTATGAATTAAATCATTGGAATTTGAAAGCGAATACGATAAATACAAAACGTGAAAAGTTAGACAAATGGAATTTTACTGACTCCTTTAGGATCTAAAATGGGAATTCCCTTCGAATTTTGAACGAAATTTGACAAAGATTTGTCGATCTACACATTTGAACGGATAGAAACACAATAATTTAAACCTAATTGCATAAATAATTAAAATTGCGTGTTTGATATAAGAATACAATTGTGTTGTTGTTTCTTAAGGCATTTGCCAGTGGATCAGACCACTGTTACGAAGACAATCGATTTAATGCTATAGGTTGTGTCTCTTGTTTTTAGTAGCGCCAACAAAAGCCAAGATTACGACTTTGCCGTTTACGCATCATTCATTCGCTGGTACATTCCCTTTTTACAGAATGGCGCATTCACACATCTCACAGATAGTACAGAAGAAGAGAAAACCATACCCGAACCCGGGCTCGAACCCAGGATGCCCAAATTTTGGGGAAGTTCTACCTCTATGTCAGAAAGCCGGCAAGATTGAAATTGTAATTATATGTCATATATTGGTTTCAGTAGGTCAGATAAAAGATGTCTTAAAATCATATTCGATTCAATGGTATCTGTGTATTAATTTAAACATAGCGATTATTGCTCCCCCCCGAAAAAAAAGAAAATAAACTTGCCAAATATCGCCAACTAGAATCAAAGATGAAAATGAAATAAACTCCTAAGCACCTCATTTTTGTTTTTGTTTACTTTTACGAAACCTACAGCTTATTTATGTAGCGGTGGTTATTTATTGCAAGAAAAAATTCTTCTTTACTTGTCCTTGTTTATTTTCATACACACACACACACACACACACACACACACACACACACACACACACATATATATATATATATATATATATATATTTGCAATATCAATATTTTAATAAAAACAGAAATAATGAAATATTAGTGAAATAGATGGCGCTAATAAATCCCATTTATATTTAGTTACACTGTAGTATTATTATTGGAAAGGAAGAATAGTTGTTCGCGGCCAGGTCTGTACACTTATGGTTTTCTTAATTTAGTCATTAATTGTGATTTTTCTTATGTAGTTTTACTTTTTATTTATATATTTGTTTCATTTGTTGATATTTTTTAATGTTTTGCTTTGTTTTTTTAATGTTTTGCTTTGTTTTTTTAATGTTCTGCTTTGTTTTTGTCTTTTGCTGTTAAAATTGGTATGTCTCTTTTGCCTTCATTTTCGGGGGATTTTCGGCCACAAGGTGTCAATACTTTTGACCATTGTCCACCGATGCCTCACAGAAAAAATCCCTTATTAGGAATCCTTGCTTGAAAGTGGCTCCTGATGAAGTTTTCAGGCCGGATTCTTTTCCTATTGACTATTTTTTTCTATTGATTTAAAAACATTTTAATTCCTAAAACTTGTTTGAATCAGTAATGATTTTTAGTTTCGATTCCGGTTTTGGTTTCGTTTCCGTGGTTAGTACTGTTTCTGTTTCGTTTAAATAATTCTTTAATTATAGCATTTTGGATTTGTTTCATTAATTGGTTCCTTTTCTTTTACCTTTCATTTTGTGAACTTTTAGCTTGTAATTCTTAATTGAGTTTTAATTTCGATTTCGACCTAGTTGGTTTCGTTTTAATTTTTGTTGACTTTTTGTTTAATTTTTGTTGTTTATATATATATATATATATATATATATATATATATATATATATATATATATATAAACATGAATGACGATAACAGATATACCATGAAACACATAATATATATATTGAAATATCGAAAGTGCCGCGAACAAATAATATTTTTTGCCGCTAACGGTGAGTGAGTGGGTGCCTGCCTGCACCAGTTACATACCGACACCTGTTATGATTGTTTACAAAAAAATCTCATCAGAGCTCCTCTCACACTCCAAACATACTTAATGGTTGGAGCATACTGAGCCATCTATGTTTAGTATTCATCTATATGTATGAACAAGTGCACAAAGAATAAAAAACTGCAAATAAAATAATTAATTAAATAAAAAATTCAAAATAACTAAATCACATAAACACAGCTCTCATATGTATTACTCGAAAAGGAAAATATGAATACTTACAAAGATCCATACACTTACATGGAGGGGGAGAATTAACACCGTTAAGTGAGAGTATGCGAAAAAGTTTTAAGGAGACCATTTCCCTTCTCTGTAGATTCCGTTTCATCAATCAGTTTAGTCCGTACATACCAGTTATTCAAATATACGTCTTCTTTTTCTTTTTCTGAGAATTAAAATGTTAGTATTATAGACTAAAATTCCCATACAGGCCTGATTTCCATTTCATAGATCAAGATGATGGCTGTGTCATACAGGGTGATCAGTAAATAAGGCCTAATTTCAAAATTAAATATCTCTACCACAAAGATCGATAGAATTATGGGGTAAACTTTACGTTTATTAGTAAAACTGTAAAAATGCTGTACAAAAGTTTAGAAAATTTAGTTACGAAAATCTTTAACAGGCGACGCTCTAATCACAATGCCCATAGACGCTTTCAGTCAAAAATGAAAAATGACTGCCGATCTGACTCCTTGTGACTTCTTTCTGTGGGAAACATTAAAAGACACTGTCTATAGAAACAATCCCACCACTCTAGGTGAGCTTGAATCGTTCATTGGTGTTGCATGTGATTCCGTTTCCGTTGAGACATTGCAAGACGTGATGTCAAATTTCATTGTTCGATAACGCCACCTTATTGTTTCGAACTGAGAACATTTTGGAAAATTGTATTTTGATTGCAAAGACCGCATCACTTTATTGTTTATTAGGACTCCTTTCAGAGAAAAAATTTTCAGGGCAGAGCGCCAGCTGTTAACGATTTTTGTAACTAAATTTTCTAACTTTTATACACTATTTTTATAGTTTGGTACAGTTTACCACATAATTCCATCGATCTTTTTTGTAGAGCTATTTAATTTTGAAAGCAGGGTTTGCTCGCTGATCACCCTGTATATATATTGACTATTTAACGGACAAATGCGCCTCATTTCCTCAGTAACCGAATAAGACTCCCAATAGTGTGGTGTGGAAGTTTGGAGATATATAGACACAAATGCTGTTTTTGTCATCTGACTCCAAAATTACGATATCCGACTCAAACTAGCTTTCGATTTTCTTCTAAAAGAAATATTAATAACTTCATTTCAAATGCAAATACAAATGATCGACAATAAGACAAGACAAGAATATTCGATATTTCAAATCTGGATATCAATAAAATTAACTCGTTTTTGATGCATTGCGGTTGCTATTTCTTTAGTTTGTAAATATCAGCTATATAACTACCAAATATTCGTTTGCAAAGTTCAAGAAAATATCCACTTTTGGGTACAAATTCTAAGGAAATTCCTAGTTGAATGAACTAATTTTCCATGTTAGATAATTTACTTTCTTATTGATTATAATGAAATGTAATCCAAATTTGGATGCAGTTTTATAATTTCTAAGCAATTTCTGGGGCTCAGGATTTCGAATTCTCAATCAAAAAATCGTACCAAATCGTAATTTTTCGTTCAAATTTGGACTTTCTACAAATCGCTGTACAAAATATATGTATATGCTACCACTCATTCTTTTGAGTCCGTCTCTCTATCGGAATCCCAGCAAGTCCAAGGATTTAAATTGAATTTCATTTGTACTTTTACGTTTAGAAATTGAAATCCCTTTTTCAAGCCTGTAAGTGTTGCCAATTTTTTGTATTCAAATCCATGATCTGGGAATTTCATATGAAGTAGGAATATTTACAGAGATATTACGCATATCGCAATAATTATTCTCGAAAATATTGCATTATTTCTTTTCTCTTTTATTTTGTAGTCAGTGTAGATTTTCGATTTCATTTTTAAAGTTACTTTTTGATATATACTTATAGAATTTATAAAAATGATTTGCGATTCTCACGACAGCAAAATACGTTGTCGTAAAGTAAACCTTCCAATAATTTGAAAATTAATTGAAAACAGGTGAGAATTGTATATTAATCATATTGGTAATTGTTGTAAAACTTTGTTTTAATTCTAAAAAGTTCCAGAACTCATTTTTTGATTATATATTTTCGGATGATATAGCAAGAATATACCAACATTCCACTTAATTTTTAATTATTTGAAACTCTAATTGAAATTTCAAATAAATCACTCTCAGTTGCACATCCCCACATAATTGTGCTAAATGTACTTGATCTATATATAATAGTTTGTATGATAGAGCACCAACCTACATACTCATCTTTACTATAAATGGCGATAAATACACCCAATTATGATTACAATTCATTGCTTTACTGAAAATAGTCACACTTACTTCATGAGATGGAACATCTGCTCAACATGTCATTTAGAAAAGAATACTTGATCGCAAATATTCGAAAGCATTTGCTAATTGGAAACTCATATTTTGTAAACAAGTCTCATATGTCAAGCATTCTCGTTGAAGTAACTTTGGTAAAAATATTTATTATTTCCAGTAAAATACTCTTTTCCTTCGTTAAAACAAGTATCGTAATTAACAGAAATCTCGTGCTCCAAAAGGAAAAAGAAGATTGCAGCTTTAATTATTGAAATGTGTAATTACACAAGTAGCTGCTAGAGAAGATGTTATTGATTATTTAACAATCTCGGTAACGAGGGGAAATTTCGGGAGGTTCAAATTCAACAGATCATTTTAAATCAAGGATCTTTTTCTCATTAAAACTTAATTATACTTTTTAAAAGCCCTATCTAAAATTTTGCTGAATAAAAAAAAATCCCAAATCAGTTGAAAAACTGAATTAGTTGGAGGTGCATTCAAATTAAAGCTTCTTTCTTTCATGGTCTAGTAATCATTTTGAAAAATCTTTCAGAATTAACTTAATTGGATACTTTGAATGAAAAAAACACGAAAAAATATAGATAGGCAATAATCAAAGACCTTATTCGCAAATTACTTCAAAATTGATTGTCGAGATTAATTATAATTCTTGCCATTTTTTTTTCGGTAATCGATAGCTTAGGTAGCTAAAAACCAATAATTCGTTAAAAGATTCCATCAATCAATTTTGTATTTATGTGTTTGAGAATAAAGGTGTATGATTCACATGAATAATAATGAATCATGCATTCTTTAATTCTGTCACTGACATCTTCAAAAATATGGCTCAGTGGATTCATTTCAGGCATTAAGGCGTTGCTTTAGTTAAATTGTATGCGCCATTGGGCATTTTTTAAAATAAACATGCGTGACATCACACGCAGGATAAGATAACGCATAGTTAGAGATTAAATGGTATGCGCAATTACACTTATCACATGACTACGATTTCATTATGCGTGCAGGATTATAGTTTTTTTTTGGAGGAGTGGGGATAATTGTGCAGAATATCGGAGCAAATTACTCCAAATAAATGTTGATTTTTTTATGGCACTTGCCATGCACAAGCCCGATGACCAAGTCAGCGATTTTAGCCGAGTAGTTTCTGAGGGTATAGACTCCAGAGCACACGAGGGCAGAAATCTGACTTTCAGCTCATATGAAAACGACACTCACACACTCGCTGGCACACCTCCTTTTTAAAGAGGGGGTGAGTCTCTTTCACACACCTCACAGGTAGAGAGCAACCATGCCCGAGCCAGGACTCGAACACTGGACACCAAAGATCACAGAGTCGACATGCTGCCCTTAGGCCTTGATGCCTGCATATATATTCTTAATAACATAGACATATAGTAGTATTTAAATAAAGTTTTAAAACAAATTTCCACATTTATCTACACATGGATATGCAAAAAACTAATTATTCCGTGTGCAGAGCTATCTTATATCTATCTAGTTTGCAAACTATTTTTTTTCTTTTCTCATTTTTTTAAATTCATGACTGAATTTCACTGATATTTGAATTTTTAATCATTTCTATTTAAAAATGGATGCAAATCTGCAGCTCTTAACAAGTCTCTATTGTGAACAAAAATTGTATTGGGAATATTTACTTATTCATCTTAATTTATTATGAAACAATTATTATCCCATTATGCAGATTAAAAATAGTTTCGAATTAATTTCTTATTGATTATAATCTTCATTAATTCTCTTCAGTTTTTCCTTATTTTATTCATGATTTCATCTTTTATTTTTCTTCCAGATTACTTGGATGAACCCAGAACTCCGGCCAGGGACGGTAAGTTTTATTCTGCATAAATTATTTATTCTTTGTTTTCTCAAAAAATTCTCTTTATTTTCTCTTTAAATCTATAAAAACCGAAAGTATCAATGACATTCTGATTTTATGGTTCAATTTTCAGAGGTTTAACATGTTGCCTTCCTCGTGACTAGCTTATGATTCATATCTACTGTTTAATTAGTTCACACTTACTATATAATTAGAAGCGCTTCTCTACTTCAGCTTAGATAAAAGAAGGGATCTTCTAGCTGGATAGAAAGTCGAAATCAAATGTATAAGTCATAGCAATAAATACGTTTATAATCTTTGATTTAAATACTAGTTTTCTGTAGCAAATACGGTGCTATGTTAAATACTTTGGATTTACTTTTGTATTTCTCGCCTCAAAACTTGTACTAAATCTGAATTGTAATTTTGAATTTTGATTTAGTTATATTAACATCTCCTTTTTTAAAGCAACATTAGGGCTGTTTTGGGATAGAACTAGTAATTCTGTAACAAATATAATTATTTGTAAGATATATTGTATGCAGTTTTGTATTTCTCACCTCAAAACTTGTAGAGAATCTTATTAGTAATTCTGGATGGATGGATGTTTGGATTTTTATGGCGCAAGGGCCAAAGCTGGCCATGCTGCGCCAAACAAGTGGTGTGTGTTTATTGCCAAATGGTTGACAGCTAAAATATTTCTTTAAGATCAAAATACGAACAACGTTTTGTTTTTATAAAATCGAAATACAATAAGTTTAAAGGACAAAGATCTTAAAATTAGAACTCCAATTACAGAAAATATTCCTAGAAAAATTTTTAAAAAAACCTTGATATTCATATAACATGGAAAAAATTGATGGCTCTTAAAAATTCAAAGATATTCTTGTAAGGGTTTTAATCCCCCCCCCAATTCACGCATCTACAATGTTAAAGATTCTGAGTAATTAGTAATTCTGAGTTTTACTTTAGTTATATTAACTTTCGGTCTTTAAAGGAATACTAGGGATATTTTGGGATGGAATTCATACTTTTTAAACCGGTTCCAAATGACGAAGACGCTACATTAGCTTACTCCCCTTTTCCAAAATTCCGCACCACATTAGCGGGATGAGATTTGGCTCCGGCGGATTTAATGTGCACCAGGCCCGCTTACAAGACGGATTAGAACCTGAATTACCGAAACCGGTACTTTATTACCAGACCATCGTGGCACTTTGTAATTTTGATATTATGAATGAAAATTAAATATTCTAGCTTCTTTTTCAGAAATGGCTTCATTAAACAATTATGCGTTTTTAGTATAAACTTTTTGAATATTTAGGTTTCTGTTCTCCTTTCTGTATCATGCTAAGTGTTGTCTAATTATTTAATGAATTATCTATAATACATCTCATTGAAAGGATTATTTCAACGAATATGTGTAGTTAAATCTCTCTTTCGAGGAATATATAATAAAGTAGTAATACTTAAACAAATAATTTACGATGAAACTAAGCCTTGCTTTTAAGTGAAGAAAAAATTATTGATTTGAATTGTATAGAAATAATCATAATTACTCATTTTAATTTTTGAATTAATGCATTCTTGTATTTTGTTATTTATTTTTGATGTAAATAAAATAGTTTTATTTCCGTTATAAAACTCCTCTCAGCATTGCTTTTTATAAAAATTACTGTACCGCAACTTTATTTGATATAATTAGGTAGTAACTAGTAAAATTATTGTTTAATCTACACTTCTTCATTTGGTTTAATCTGCCTTTCTTCATTTGATTTAATCTACTTTTCTTCATTTGTTTTAATCTACATTTCTTCATTTGGTTTAATCTGCATTTCTTCATTTGGTTTAATCTACATTTCTTCATTCTTGTAAATGAATTCTGAACCTTGATTTAAATGCATAAAGACGGTAATGGGTAGAGACAAAAGGCAATTTTTTGGAAGATAAGTGAGAAAGTATTTCATTATAAATATTTAACAGCGATATTCTTCCACTGATTATATAAACCGAATTAGTCATAAAGGGTATTCGATAATTTACTCGAAAACATTTGCCGCATTTGTTAGAATTTTTAAAAATTATTCAATTTAATATTTATAGATAAATAATAATTGATACTGAACAATCCTTTTTAAAAAATATTTTTACTAAGAGCAGAGATTCTCACGATGTAAATTGCAATAAGATCTTGAACAAAAAAAATTATGAAAATGTGAAGTGGGGTCTAAATTATTTTTAATAAAAAATGATTTTTCTTCAGAAAAGCTCTTTTTTCCTCACCACTACTTTCGAAAAAACGACGTACTGTTTGGTTCTGAAAAAATGCTCTGAGGTTGAGGCAGGACGATATAATAGATTTGGTTTTCGAAAAGTGGGTCGTAATTTTCAAAAGTTTGGTAACACCTGAATTACATTAGATTCTTTGGAATTTTCGAAAGAGTAGCTGTTTTTTTGTTCGCTCTCGGTGGGTAAATTCTTTCGCTTTCCTTGTTAAATGTAAAGTCACGAACACAAGTTCCTAAAATTTAATCAGCGTGTTCTCAATTGCAGAATTGTGCATAGCTTTTCATCAGAGCTATGCATTGTATTTTTACAGATATATTGCAACATTATACAGTAATTACTGTATTATATATAGTATTATTAAATAATAATTACAGTATTTTTCAGTAATAATTGTAAACATTGTAATTTAAGTTACCTTAATTATAGTTATTTATGTAAACATTTATCATCCAGATATTCTTTTAAATAGACCGATTGTTTTCTTTTAAAAGTTTGTAATTAAAATTTCTTATTATCAAATAAAATACTAAAAATATTTTGCAACAACTTGTGCTTCCATTAATGCAAACATTTTAAAAATTGAATTTCTTTTTTTAGAATTTTTTATAAAGTTCATTGGGCTTTTTTTTTTTTATATGAACAACTATTTTTCGTTGAAAAGATGGTTCGTATCACGAAGTAAAATATTTTAAAAAAACTTGTTGCTATTTTTTTCTATTACCTATCAATTTAAATCAAAATATCCGGTTTAAAAACTAATAGCCATGTTTTATCAATTAAAATTTATATCTTAAAATCTAACGAATTATTTATTATTATATTGTTTTTATTTTTCTATAAATAATTTGTTTTAGTGAAATGGCATTAAAAAACGATAGCTTGGGAAGACAAATAAAATATACAGAAAAAAACAACCATTTTTTTCTGCTATTTTAAATAAAAATATTCATTTATTTCCACTTGAAAACTTATAGTATTGTTTAATGCATTGTCGAAATTTCTATTTTTAAATCTGACAAACTATGACAAATCTGACAAAAAAGGGTGTAAAAAAAACTGTAACTTTAAAGAAATAGAAGGCTAAATTTTTCAACAAATATCAGTTGTTATAAATGTCTTTTATTAATCAATTTTTATTTAAAAAAGTAATTCTTTTTAAAACATAATCTACTTTTTATGCTTTAGTTTATCTTAGGAGTATTTTAATAATTTAATTAGTTTTTGTTATATTTATTCACCATTTTCTCAATAAAAAAAAGGCAGACGATATTGAAAGCTTGCGTGAGACTGCTTAGTTGGCAGGAAACAATAAAATGTAGAGGGATCTGCTATTTATAGAATAATGTAAATCATTGTTACTTAATTCTATCAGCATTCAGATATCTTAAAATAAACAATCATTTCTGCTTCGCTATTACAAACTTATTAAGAAGTGTCGCTGAATTTGATTTGCATTGCTTTTCTTTCGGAAGAGGAGAAAGCAGGTGATAGTTATCAATTGTTGCTGGAATTTGAAAAACGATGTGCTCTTTTGTTTAAATAAGCTGCACGAAACTGCATGTGTGTCGTGATTTTATAAGAAAAAAACGAACAAATACATGACACATATTTATTTCATGAAACGCAGCAAATTTCTTGTGAGGATACGGAATTTTTCTATCTTCTAAAATTTGTTTTAAAATGAACGAATACTCTAGAATATATGCTCAAACTTTGCATTAGGATTGACAAAGTATCTGAAATGTAAGCTATTTTTATGTCTTACTTAAATTTTATGTTGGAAAATATGTTTTATGATTGAAATTCATATTTATATAAAGAACTTTTCATTTAAAATGTAGATAATAAAATTAAATTAATTTAGCTTAAATACCCAAATCAATAGCACATTTAACTTGCTAATTTTGAAAAAACTTCCCAATTTTTGAAAAATAAATACTCCCGTTTCTAATAAGTAATTTGTTTATTAAACAGGTAAGTGTTTATTTTAAAAACAAAATGTGAAATAGATTGAATTTTCAAAAATTAGCATAAATTGAATATGAATCTTATTAAAATATAAATATTCCAAATCATATTAACATATAAAAAGTGGAAAAGTATAAATCTTGTTTGTATTCTGAGTATATAAAATACAATAAACTATTGTAACTTTGTAAATAGCTTCATGCTTTTTATTATAATTTATTACTGGAGATGAAAAATTATCATGAGAAATGTATTTCCTTTAGCTATAATTATATTGAATATATAAATATATGATTTAAATCAGTAGACTCATATTTTTAGTTAAATCGATGTAAAAAGTAGTTAATTTTAGGAAATAAAAAACTTTCATTACAAGCTTTGGAAATTCTTTTGATATTTGAAATAATATGTGAAAATTATGCTAAAATAAAATATTAAAAACTCTCTAAAGGAAATGAATATCTCTAGAAATTAAAATTATTAGTGTTTTGTAAGAAAATACAAATCATGTAATAGATGATGCTCTTATCAAATTCTTTTCAAATTTTATTCCTACTTACTATCAGTATAATCAATTC
>JAPMOQ010025070.1:389470-404981 GCA_026543055.1 Argiope trifasciata | reverse complement strand
AATTCTTTTCAAATTTTATTCCTACTTACTATCAGTATAATCAATTCTTTTCAAATTTTATTCCTACTTACTATCAGTATAATCAATTCTTTTCAAATTTTATTCCTACTTACTATCAGTATAATCAGTATGAATCTTATCTAATGCAATGAATTTTAATTTCAATTGCAATTATTAATAAAACCTAATCATTCAAAAAATTTAATTTATTAAATTTAATATAGATCTGAAAGATGACAAAAAAAATTTTCTCGATGAAGATAGATTCCTTTATATCTAATTTGCTATCTGGCTGCATAAGTTGTTGATGTCAGGAATAGTCAGTATTAGGGCTTAAAAATCACTTTTTAGCCCCTATCTTCTAAGATTTTGCATTTATCTAAAAACTTTAAATACAAAAAATATCCATCACACTGAGGAGCTAATTTGGCTGATTAGATTTATTTTTATATCGCCAATATTAAGAAAATTATCGCGGAATGAATATTTCCCTCCACCAATGAGACCCATTGCAATAAGTAGTTTTCCTATAGAAATCTACCTTGAACTATTTCATAGAAATTGACAACTTCAGAAAATAAGAAAATAATACCAATATGCATGATTAATGAAATTGCAACTTTTAAAAAGATATTCCTTAAATACTTAATCAGTTTATCTGTTATAGTTAAGATGGAAAATTTATTATTTATACTGATTAACTGAATTTTTGTAATAATCTTGGTCATTGCATATTCTATTAAAAATTGTATTATATATTATAAAACGGAATAAAATTTTAGTTCCGCCTTAAAAGTTTTGAATTGCATGTTTACAATCAATGCATTTAAGACCGAAGATCATTAAGGAAAGAAAAAAAATTAATAACCATGAGTGGTCCTTTTATTATACAACTATTTTTGTCTCAGAATTTAATTTATGAGTATATATGCAAAAATAAATTATTGATTTTTACTCCTCTTAACGATCTTTTTCTTTTAATCATCTTAAAAGATATTTAATAATTAAAAATCAAATCAGAATTGTTTACTTTGAATGTCGAAATTGAATTTCTTCTTGTAGAAAAATTCTTTTGGAAAACCGATCTAACATCACTCTAGATTAGGAAAGAGTTTTGATTTTAGAAACTTTTCATTACCATATAATCTGAGCGAATGATTTGTATCAGCTTTTAATATCACAATATTTAGATCCACAATGAAAATAGGTACGAATTCTGTATTCTATTACCATTTCTTTATTTTATTATCAATATCATTCCTTTATTTAAATGTTCATGTTTTGAAAAAGCAGAAATTCATTAAACTGTCGGTGAACTTAGGCTTATTTGGTTAGCTTTAGCTTATAGGTTATACGAAACTAAATTAAAATAGAAATCAAATATTAACAGATTTATATAAACATTTCTACTTTTTTAATGTTAAGAGAGGAACAGCTATTTATATTCCAAAAATAAGCTTTGGTTAAAAATAAGTAACAATTAAAAAGTTTTTTTAAACTATACCACGAATTTAATATTTTATTTTCTAGATCATTTGAGTTCATATTCAAAATGATCTGATTAATAAATGTTTCATTTATTTAACAAATTTTTTCGTTTCTAATTGCATAAAATGTTGTATCTCTGATTGGAAATGGAATAATTTTTTTAACTGTTTACTAATTATAGCAAAGAAATTCCTTTTTTCATTTGTGTGAAGTTAATCCCACGGTGTAATTGAGGATGATAAGCTTCCGGCATGGTAGTTGATTCTAGCCCCTTGCTGGGTATACAAAAAGGTGAGGGGTTGGCTCCTCCCATTGATGACGTGACCTACTTCCGAAGGAAAAGGTTGTGCCGTGGCTGGTTGAGGGCCCTTAGGACTCAACCACAGTTCCCGCCAGTGTTACTGTTATGGTTATTCAGATTTTTTCATGTTCTTTTTGAAGGGACAGAGTAGCCAGTTTGTTGGGGGCGGGTGAGAAAAATGTATAAATAAAGATGAAAGTAACTTCTTCATGGGAAATTATTTATTAAAAAATTAATTCATTTTCTGTTAGTTTGTAGAGAGATCATTTAAATTTAATTGCACTTTAATTGATTAATTTTGTTCAAATATGATATCCTAGTGATAGATTCCACAAATTCACAATTGTTAGCCATTGAATGTCTTGCAATAATCACCCGAATTAATAGTCATCCGTAAACCATATTTTATACTCTCTAATAAAGATATAATTCTTCCCTCCTTTCCATAGGAAGAAATGGGGAATTTAGGCAACGCCATAAACACCACAATTGCTCTGATTTTTACTTTTCAATGATTCGAGTTTTGAGCTTTTTGGAGTACTGAAGAAAATCAAATATTCATTTTAGATGACTTCCTGTCCATCAATTGAAGCTGTGGTGACATCTTAATAAGCCAGTAACTGCCAATAAACATCGGTGGCCCCTTTTTGTATTGTGGATAAGTTACAAACCCAAACATCGCAAGTTAGATCCTTGGCGGATTTCAACTTACACATTGGCACTATTCCGCCAACACCTATGCCAAAGTGATGACCGCGGACGCGATGAATTTTCACCATCTGTCTTGGCGCAGCAACGCAAAGTCGTCAGACTCACTTGACGCAGCAGCAACTCTCATACACTAGGCATAATGCTTGGCGCAATAAAATCGTTCACCTCTCTACCGAACTCACTGGTAGGGGAGTATTGTGGTGACATCTTTAATAAACCAAACCGTCGGGGACCACTTTTGTATAATGGATAAGTTACTGAACTTCAAGCCCAGACATCGCAAGTTTGATCCTTGGCGAAATTCAACCTACACATTGGCGCAATATGCCAACACCTACGCCAAAAAGCCAATATTTTGATGGTATGATAATAGTAACAAGATCTTATATCAAATGTCAGCAAAATAATTGAATTATTTTGAAAAAAAAACATGGAATCTAATGTTGTGATTTATTTTTTTAAATTCTCAAATTACTTTTACAATTACTCTTTTTTTTTAAATCCTCAGATCACAACAGATTGAAAATAACTGTTTTATCTTTTTAAACTTACACAAACAAATTCTAAAAACTTTGAAGCTATCTTTTATACAGAAAGCTGAATACCATCATATTCTTTTCAAATTATTATTTATATACAGAATAAAAATACATTCTGAAAGCCATCTTTACATCATTCTAATTCATCTTTCTCCACACATAATATTCCCCCAAAAAGATTTATTTTTAATATTCAGAGCCAACACAGTTAAACTTCACACAAAAAAATTCAAATTCATGAATTTCATTTTCAATGCACGCAAGATGTTGCGCAAGTGCTAAGCTGTCACTGAAATCTCTTTTTTTCCCCGTGTCAATTTTTTTTATCCTCACGAGAGAATGAATTTTATAAAACTTATTTTTGCAGTTCTGGCAGCAGTGATTTTTGAAGGGAACTTTTAATGAATAGTGCCACGTGTGCTCCATCTTCCGCTGACTTCATCTGAAATCTCGAATTTTCTATCGATTCCTTCAGTTTGTTACCATGGAAATCAGCACTTCCGTACATATTTTTTTTCTTTTCTTTTTTTTTTTTGCTCATTTTTTTTTTCGCTTTTTCTTTTAAATTTTCTTTGTATCGTTGGAAAAGCTTTGAGCAATAACAATAAAATGCGTTTTTGTTTCTTTAAATAAACTCTTATCTTCCATTTGAAGTATTTATTCGAAAGCTTGACAATGCATGCTCTAATCCTTTTTCTCGCAGTGGGTGAACAACTTAGACGATTTCACTCTGAAAGCATCTTTTATTCATAAAATGGCTTTAAACTTGTCTAGGCTTTTGTTTTAAAAAACTCGAAAAAAATTGGAAGAGGGTCACTTTTAAGAAAAAAGTAAAGCAAAAAAAAGTGAAATCTAGAGATAGCTTTGCAAAGCTTTGCAATTAACAAATATTCTAACGTCAAGATGGTTAACTTTCTTTATTGAGTGAAACGGAGTAAACTTATATTGAGTAAAAATTATTTTTGAAATTAAGTGTGACTGTTTTGCTGACCATTTTTTTTACAACAGCATAGTTAAATAAATAACAAGTTAATGCTAAATTATTGATACATATAAATTTTGAACAATTTTGTTGAAGGAAAACTGCCTTTCACATAAAATGTTTTCAAGTTGCGCATTTAAAAAAATTCTTCATAAAGAATAGTTGAAGTTTTTTTTATTGCTTATACTGCTCTTTTTTCGCGTCTAGTTAAAATTTTAAACAAATTAATAAATTTCGCTGATCTTTATTTGCGTTTCGCCTTTAAGTAAAAATATTTCGCATTTCCTTTTCACAAATTATAGAGGTTATAGCTAAAGCAAATTTTTAATAACAGTTATAACAGTTCGTCTTCAATAACCACCACGGCTAGCCTTTGACATATTTATTTGTAGACATTCACTAAACACAAACAGTTATATAACAAAAGGGACAACACTTACACGACGAACATAACGAAAACAATTAAGACATTTACGAAAAACAAAGGCAGTCCTCAATCGAGACGCTCTCTCTATGTTGGCTGGAGGTCGAGTGTTGTATATCTAGGTGGCGCTGACGTTCCCCATGGTTCCGTTATACAGTGAAAAAAATTATTGTGATGATTATATTAAAACCTTTTAATTGTTATTCTCTTTTAATTAGAATAATTTTTAAATTCGTATAATAATTTTCAAAGTTGCCATAGGAGACCATTAAAATTTAAACAGTTATGAGAAAAAAACAATAGATAGGAAATTTTATAATCACTTATAGAGAGTATTTGATGGCATGAAACATAAATGAAATAATTTTTTATCACACATTATAAATAATTTCATTTTGTCATAAAAGTTAGAAATATTTTTTAAAAAAGCGTTAACAGAAATTCTTATAAGTTAATTAAAAAAATAACGAATTTTTCATGTAATAAAATCTATTTTTAGTGAGTTAAAAATGTATGATGGTTACACTTAAAAAATTATGAATAAAATAAACATCAAGATGTAAAAAAAAAACTGAAAAATATTTTTCAAATTTTACAGTGTTTAAACTGTTCTAATTTATATATAAGTTTCTTCATTAAAGGGCATTACAGCTTCTTCCCTTCACGGCATGTCAAAAGATGTTCAAAAGCAGTATTTTTCATATCATTATATATGATTCACATATTAACTTTTCTTCCCTTAAATATATATGCTAATCTCATTCAAGATATTGTTGATTCCTCATCAATTAAAACATTTTAATATATATCATAATGATACTATATTTTTTTAACTTTCAGTTCTACATTTATTCGCTTAAGAACGCTTTGCAGAGAAAGTTTTATTATAATTTTTATAATTAGTTTATGCGCTGATAGCATACATTTAGGTTTATACTTGACAGAGATAGCTTATACGCAAGAAAACATGTAAATCCATGTTTATGGCACTCTAAACTGAAGTTATATATATGTCATGCAAAAAAATGTGGATAAAATTCCATGGATAATCAAATATGCAACAAGGATAAAAAAAATCGCATGGGAACAGAGGGGTCACAACTGCAATCTGAAGCCGCTACAGGGCTTCTAAAATACATAATGCAAAGAGAAGAAATGAAACCATTACAGATCATTGTATTGACAATTACTCACTCACATGCGACTAATGCACTCAAATGTTGAGCTCAATGATGCTCAAAGTGTTTGCAGATTCATTGAGGCACACCTGGCATCCATGTTGCATGGAGTGGCGCAACTTCTCAAAGATGTTAAGAGTATCTCGAACTCATCCTGCCACAACAATTCGCCGTTCCTAGTCTTCCAGTAATTCAAAAGGTGTTTCTTATACAAATCTTTTTAAGAATCCCCATAAGAAAAATCCAAGGAAGACAGTTCTAGTGGTGGCCTTGCGATTGGTCCACCATGTCCAATCCAGCCACCAAGAAAAGTACCCTGCAGATATTCTCTGAAATGTGAAGGAACTCCATAGTGTTGAAATAGAATGCGTCGACGAATTGGCATCGGAGCGCCAATCAGCATTTCTTCCAGAACCTCTTATAATAATGTCAAATAAATGGAATCTTTAAATCTCTGGGAAAATGTACTAACCTAATAAACAGTCTGTTACAATGCCAGCCCATACGATAATGGAACATTTTCTTTGTGCTACATGTTTACTTGTAGAATGCCTGTCTTCATCCATCCACGTATGCAAGTTGGTAAAGTTCATGACACAATCTAATGAGAAATCAGTTTCCTCCACTTACTACAAAGTTTCGGTCTACAACATTTTCTCGCAAAAACCATTGCGCAAAATAAATGCGATTGTTGTAGTCTCACAATTCCAGTGCTTGGACGCTTTGTAAATGAAAAGAAGGCAGCCTTCGTCTTGTAAAATACACCAGATGGTAGCTTGGAGGATACGATGTTTCGGGATACAACTCGTGTACTTCTTGAAGGACTGCACTCCATTTCTTGGTGAACTCTTTCTTTAGCATCAACTGTTGGAGTTATTTGTTGGCGACTAAGCGACCGGTTTCACATAATCGTAGATGCAGAGTGGCAGTGAATGAGCGGCTAGGCACCTTTCTACCAGGATATTTCTTTCGATACATTCTCAAGGCTTCTCATCCATTGCAGTTGCCCAGGCTGTAAATTAAATGCATGTCAGCCCTTTCGTGGTGCATGTAACTACCCATGTTGCTTCCAACACATCCACGGCTTGTATGAAGACAATCACCATTTGCTCAGCTCCTGTTTGTATTGCAAAGCCCTCTCGTGGCTCTAGCGCTTTCTACAGGCGTTTGAGACTCCCTTTTCTTATGCTATTTTTGATCCTTGTTGTATGACGAATCTACCATGTTATTTTGTCCACCTTTTTTGTATCACCTTTTAATTAGAAGCAATAATACCATTTGAAATCTGCCTCCATATTTTAAGCTCACTTAAATATTTTAATGCACCTCTATTTAAAATCACCTATTAAATTATAAGTAATCTAATTTGCAAGGGAAACAGTAAAATTTAGAATATCTTAGTAGACACAAATTTAGGAATACTTCTCTTTGTATTCCGAGATTTCTGCTTTGACATTTATTATCCCATTCTAACATATTTTTAACTTATACAGCATCCTAATGATTTATTTTAGGTTGATTTTAATTTGGATTAATTAGGTTAGTCATCGCAATTAACGCATTAAACATACAGGGTGTGCTTTTTATAAGCATTCTAATAGTTAATTTCTAAACATTTTGTGAAGAATTATATTCTTCCACTGGAAAGAATAGAATATTTTTTTCAGCGGAAAAATAATAAAGAACTAAGTCCAATATAAAGAATTACGTTATATGTTTTTGGCTCATTTAATGGGCATTTGATAAACTGATAATAAATTATTAAGTCTAAATTTTTGTAGAGGCTTATTATTCATATTTAGTAAAATATTTTTAATTCAAAAACTTTTTAGGCTGAGAATTCTACTTCTTTATTTATTTATTGTTGTTATCCTTAGATTTAAAATGCATTCTATTTTGCAACCAACTCGTAACGTTTTCATTGCAGAATTAAAGATTCTAATCTAAGTGATTAAATTAATATTGCCCTTTCTTTTTTCTATTTCTCATCATTAATCTATGGTTTTCTTTTTATTTTGCATGATAATCATTAAAATTTTCATTTTTAATTAGTAATTTCATCGTTTTAGAAATAAAATATATTGTTTTCTTGTGTTTAAAAACATCGAAAATGCTTATATTTCATGCAAAAATCATCGCATTTGGTTCTTAAAAAGAATTAATAACTACAAATGAGCTTTAGACTTGAAATTTTAAAATGTTATTGATAAGTTTCTATGAACTCTAATCCCCATTGATGACTCCAAATATTATTTAAAAATTCAAATTCAAACCGTTAATCGATATATTCATCTCACATCACTATCATCGATGTTAGTGAGAAAGTTCCGGAAGGATGTGAGGAAATGATGGTTCATTTCCGTCGTCGAGGGTAATTAATTACGTAATGGCTTGTTCGGTAATAACTGTTTGCTCAACAGAATTCCCAAATGCAGATTAATGTATCTTCCCTATTTATTTGAAAGTTTTAATTTGAGGTGTGGCAGCATCGCTGACTGAAATGATATATTATAACGGAAATTTTGCCCAAATTTTCAAATTAATATTTTCATCTATATTTAATGTTCTATGCATTATAAATTATTAATTTATTTTTCAATTTTTTTAAAATGCTATCATCCAGTAATAAATGTTCAAAAAATGAACTTATTTGAATTATATTTTAATAAAAGTAGCTCTTTTGTAAGTATAATATGTTAAATACTCCTTAATGCTGAAAATTTCATTTAATTTTTAATTCTTTAAAATTCTAATTAAAATTTTTTAAAAAAACTTGGCAAATTGTACATTTTATTTTTTAAGCCTATTATATGGCAATCTTGGTTTTCTATGTCAAATGATCAACTCCTGTGGAATACAAATGCACATGCATGTACAGGGTGATCAGCGAATAAGTCCTGATTTCAAAATTAAATATCTCTACAACAAAGATCGATAGAATAATGCGGTAAACTGTACGTTTATTTGCAAAACAGTAGAAATGCTGTACAAAAGTTTAGAAAATTTAATTACGAAAATTATTAACAGATGGCGCTTTAATCGCAATGCTCACAAACGCTTTCAGTGTGACGTCAAAATGGAAAATTACTCCCGATCTGACTCCTTGTGACTTCTTTCTGTGAGGAGCATTGAAAGACACTGCCTATAGAAACAATCCCACCACTCTAGATGAGCTTGTCGTTGAATTGTGTAGCAAGTGATTCCATTTCAGTTGAGACTTTGCAAGGCGTGATATCAAATTTCATTGTTCGATTATGCCTCCACATTATTTCGAACGGTGAACATTTTGAAAAAATTGTATTTTAATTGCAAAAACCGAATCACTTTATTGTTTTTTTAAGACTCCTTTCAGAGAAAGAGTTTTTAGCGCAGAACGCCATCTGTTAACGAGTTTTGTAACTAAATTTTCTAACTTTTGTACAGCATTTTTACAGCTTTGCTAATCAACTTACAGTTTACCGCAAAATTCTATCGATCTTTGTTGTAGAGATATTTATTTAATTTTGAAATCAGGGTTTATTCGCTGATCACTTGGTATATACACATACATTCATCTTTATAATTTGTATAAATAAGGATTATGCTGTCATTACATTTGTATAATTTTTTAGAAAAATGAAACCTAAGACCATAATTAAACTAAATTAACAACTAGACAGATAAATAACTAAATCCAAGCCAAGACTTAACCCTTTGACTACCAACGGGACATATACATTCCACTAACCTTTTAAAATCAGCTTAAATGGTTCTAAGTAAGAGCAGTTCCTTTAGTGGGTGTACTTGGCCATCATGTTCTAGCGATGGTTTAAATACATTTGGAAAAAAAATCGAATAGGTTTGACTAAGACAGAAGCTATTATCTTCGTTTCCTGCATGATTGCAAAGAAAAGGATTTTTAAAAATTGGTTGTCAAAGGGTTAATATCTCGTGACTGTTACAAGCCAATTCTATGCAGAGCGATCTGGGCTAATATCTTTATCAAAAAAAAAAAATCAAGACAACCTTTTGGGAAGACAATACCCGCCCTCTGTATTGCTCCATTTTTTTTAACTTTCAAGTTACTGGCAAGATGTTAAAAAGTAACCAGATGTCTTATTCATTCTCGAAATTTTCCAAGAGCTGTGTTGAATTTAATTAGAAGGAATAACAGAAGATAGGTAAAACAGGAGAATTATGAAAATCAATGAATTGTTTTCGATAGAACGGAAGGGGTAGAACATTCTATTCGGGAAATTTCTAAATATTACCTATAATTTATTCTTATAATTTATTATAATTATACAGCAGCATTGGTCACGTTCAAAACTTTCTCACAAGCTCACTATTAAATTGTCATACCTGAAAACGCCTTGTAAGGTATTGGCGTACGTTAGTTATTTGAAAATAGTTCGAAAAAGCAATTTGAAAGTTTAAAATGCTATTACGGAATTATTTAGAAGAGAGGATAATGAATGGAACAAAGAATGGGGGTGCCGGCGTCCTGGTCTAGAGGTAGCGTGTCTTCCCCGTGATCTAGGCGTCCCGGTCCGGGCATGGTTGTTCTTCTGTGTGTTCTACCTGTGTGATACGTGATTGAGCCCCCCTGTAAAAAGGAGTTGTGCAAGCGAATATGTGTGTCATTTTCATATGAGCTAGAAGTCAGACTTCTGCCCTCTGGGTGTTCAGGGGTCTTTACCCTCAGAAGCTACTGCACCCCTTTTCTGTGGAAAAGCGGACACGACATCATCATCTCTTTTTTTTCTTTTCTTTTTTTCCGAATACAAGGAGATATGAGACACGGAGATTCGTTAAAATATCGTGTTCAAATTTTTTGACGATTCGTAAATTAAAGTTTCTTCATCTTATCTTTCTTGGTTTCAAGATCAAACTCTCCGAAAGGGAAAGTAAAATCCTCCCAGAAAGCACATATATATGAAATTGGGAAAACAGAACTAATTTTTCTTATTTAGTAGAGTCTAGAACTGATAAAAACATGGATAATGGATTACATATTGCAACAAATTCCTTTAGTATTTAGAAAACAAAAATGATGTCGAGTAGTTCTACGACCATCACGATATTTGATTTAAAACTTAGCAAATCAAATAAAAATAAATCAGTCAATTAACAAATGAATATTTACATGACGATTTTATTAAAACATAAGTCATTTTAATCTTATTGCTTAGAATTTGAATCTAAACTTTAGTTCCAGATTCACTTTCGATTTTTAAGGCACATTAGAAGCAGATATCACAATTTAGAACAATGGTCTGATGAAAAAAGTCACAATTATGACCATAGCCCTTCCCTCTGTCTTTAAACTTCCATGCCACATTATCAGAAGGACATTCACTCATAAAGGATTTAGCTTACACAAGACATGCATTTTCGGAGAATCGTCGGTTGAATCACGGATTTAAAACCATGTCCTTTTATACTGAATCTCAAAGTTGATGACCTGGCTGAAATTAAAAGAAAAAAAAAATACTTGCAACAACATTCTTTTACAACATACACAAACAATAAACGGTTAAAAAGAAAATCCACTCTACCAATTGACCTAAATTGTTCCCTTAATCGCGATACTACAACAAGGGTCAAAAACTACCACCTTGATTTAATTACCTAAAGAAGCAAGAAGGAAAAAAAAGTATCCATCTCCATTCCGAACCACCTACGACCCCCCAGATTCTCCGGCATCACTTGAAGATTCTCTGCAATCCACCTTCTTTCTTGAGATCGATCCGCCCGGATCTCCCAACAGATGGCGCCGTTTTAGCACCCGGCTCCCCCCTCTTTTTTTCCAATGGGACGGCGCGCCCAGAGCAGTCCGGCCGCTCCGAACCGGACTCCGGGAGACCAGGTGAGGTGTTTTGGGAAGGAGCGAGCCGTAGCCATGGCCCGCCGCTATGGAGGATGATCTACCGCTACATGTACTATATGAAATTTGGACAAGAAAACACTAAAGGAAAGAGTAAGTCCCTCTTTTCCACGTTTCTTAATTGCATCTTGAATTTTGAGTCCGTTGATTTTAAGAAGCATTCTTGACATGACCATCCTTCATGGGGATGATGTCAATATATTGCAAATATTTTTAAAAGCAATTCTTTTTTTATAGTTTCAATGAATATTTTTTATTAGAAGCAAATGAGTGATTTAAATATTCTGCATTAAAGCTTAGAGCTTTTTTTGGCATTTATATTCTGTAGCGGTAACTATTGTTTTGAAATTCTGGGGAACAAGAACTTCAAACTGCTACTCTTTAGAGATGCTGCATTTTCCTAAAAACTATTGATGAATTTATTTTAAGAGTTGTCTATATTTTTATTTGTCATTTCTTAAATCTCTCAAAAATATTCTTGTTGAAACTGATTAGTTGTATGAATTGGCACGGTGAAGATTTGGATTATATATAACATATTGATTAAGACACATGCTTTGGAATTTGTGTGTGTTGCTGTTGTGTTATCCTTTTGAACCATTCTTTAATCGACTCGTCAAATTCTTGTTAATTTTGATTATAATAATAATCATTCTCGTGATCAGAATAGTGATCTACTTTTTATTTAGAATAAATTTTAATTGCTTATACTAGCATTTCCATGCGTGTCTGAGAAATAAAATGTTATTTAGAAAGTTTACAAGTTTGAACCATATGATGATTGAGCAGCTTTCGAATTGCATAAACCTCTTATCTTTGATCCTGAAACATTATTTTGATATTTTAATTTATTTATTATATTATGGTCCGTACTTTCTGTTAAAAGGATGACAGATTTTAGTTGTTGGGATCTATAGATGAGTATGTTAGCTATTCTTAGATCATTTATATATCTTTTCACTTCATGAAAGTTTACTTATTAATTTATGAAACTTTCCGCATATTTTTTATTAATTTGTTCTGTTTTTATATTGACTTAACATTTCTTATATAGTCGGTACAGTATTAAGCTGGATTAGAGGGATTTTTATGATAATTTTTAAAAACAAATAGGTATAATCGTCTCATTTTTATAACAATTTATTTTTATCGTTGAATATTTTTCTATTGTTTATTTATTGATAAATAGTCATGAATTCTGAGAAAATATCCAACATTTCATTCATAAGATACTTTCCATGCTTAATTCACCATTCGTTACGATATTGTAATTTTTTTTATCTGGGATAGTTGATCTCAGCAAAATCATTTTTCAGAATTTCATTTGCTCTATAAATTTTACTAAGAAATTTCAATTTCAAAAAATTTAGGAGTAATAAATATTTACTATAAATTTGTCTATTATTATGTATCTCTATTAGTAATAAAGATAAATGTATATGATCGTATGTTTGTGTTCGAGAAAAACAGACCTTTAGATCTAGAATATAGAATTTGGTAAAACTGTACTTTTGGAGAGAGAAAAAGTGTAACTTAAAGTTTGTTTCTAAAATTTCAATTATTTAAAAATTAGACAAAATTTTAAATTTTTTTTTTCTTTTCTTGATATCTTTGAAAATACTGAGGTCGAAAATAATATTTATACTATGAGAAATTAAAATTTGATAAAAATGTACTTTTGGAGAGAGGAAAAATGTAACCTTTAGTTCTTTTTTAAACTTTCGAATATTTAAAAATTTGGCCAAATTTTCACTTTTGTTCTTTTTTTGATATCTTTGGAAATACTGTGGTTGAAAATAATATTTATATTATGAGAAATTTCAAAAATTTACCTTTTCTATTTTCTTTGTCTCTTATCATTTCTCTCTTATTTATGCCAAATTATTTGCCGTATAAATAAGTTTCTTTAATTTGATGAATTTATAAAAATGTTTTGTGCATATTTTGCTACAAAGCTTATATTCTTGTTATAGAATTCAAACCGTTTTTATTGTTGTTACAAATATTTTATTCTGGAATTTCTTACTTTGCTGATAATCAAGATTTGAAAATTTAATTAAAGATTTGAATATTCGTTTTTATGTTGTTACAAATATTTTACTCTTGAATTTACTTCTTTGTTGATAAGCAAGATTTGAATATTTAATATTTTTTTATATTGAATAATTTTTATTTTAAAACATGCTCTCATATACTTTTATTTATTAATTTATTTTAGCATTTGGTAAATCAAGAAAAGTTTAACTTCTAAAATAAAAAATGGTGAAAATTTTTTATAGTTTATAAATTTCTAAATATTACTGCTATTGTTATAAGTAATTTGATTTCTAAAACTATATAATAATTTTGTTAAATTTCATAATTTGTTTTTCATTATTGTACCAATGATTTTTAATAAGTCAGTAAATAAAATATCTCCATTACAAATTTTTGTTACCACAAAAGTCTGCCAAGTAAAATGACTTCATTTATTATCCGAATAAATTTTATGACCGTGATTTTATTTTGATGCAAAAATATTATTGCGTAATTAATTCCCATTTAGGATCAAAGCCAAAATTTTATGTAATACGGAAGATAAATAGAATTAATGCTTAAATACTTTGCTGCGTGAAAAACTAAAACCAAGCTGAGCAGAAATGATTTTACTGAAATTTCTTGCACGCAATAATCTTGACGAACCACCTAACTGCCAAAGATGTCTATTAAGTTATTTTGTAATCAAAGCTTTTTTTACTGATCAAATAGTTATATTTTAATCAAAACTTTTTTTACTGATCAAATAACTATATTTTAATCAAAGTTTTTTTTACTGATTAAATGTTAACTGCTTGTAACTTTTACTTAATCTGTCTTAATTTTGTGCTTTGTAAATTTTAGCGTCAAGATGATATTACCAACTAAAATTTTGAGTCTTAGATAGATCATTCTCTTTCAAACAATTTGTTTAGTTTATTATTTAAATTATAATGTGAATATTCATAAAAGGCTCTTTAATTAGAATATTTCCTATATGATGAAATTATCCTTTATTAAAATTGAAGTTGCTTTGGAATAATGATCAAAATTACTCTATAGAAATAGCTTGCAAGTCTATGTGTGTAGCTCTTGAAGATACATAAAA
This sequence comes from Argiope trifasciata, assembly GCA_026543055.1. NCBI lineage: Eukaryota > Metazoa > Arthropoda > Arachnida > Araneae > Araneidae > Argiope > Argiope trifasciata. Next base: position 390,368 of record JAPMOQ010025070.1, on the reverse strand, counting down.
AACTGATTTTCAGAATTAGAAAATTGAAGTGAATGAATAATAAATAAACTAATTAAGTAATAAATAATAAAAATAAAAATGAGGTTACCAAATGTTGAACTCGAGCAACTATTTTCCTCGAAAAGAAATATTTTTTAAATTAATTAACTCCACTTTTTAAAAAAATTAATTAATTAATTTTAAAGAATGGATTAGATCTTTTGTATTCAAATTCCAATTTGAATATGTTTTTAAAATACGGAAAATATATTTTATATTCTAATTTCAATCTGATATCGATAATTAAAATTATGCCTTTTTTAAAAATCAGAGAAAAATAACTTTATTATTGTTGTTAAATTAAACTCATCATAAACATTCCTTCACTTTTCTTTATTTTCTTTTTCTAAAATACTAATATTTTATCTTATCCCTGAGCAGCCTCGAATTACTTTAAAGCTTATATTTTTGTACATTGATAGAAACATTTCTTCCAACTAAACTAGATTTTTAGATCTTTTTATCCAGAAATTCTATTATTCTGTTCTGAGACATTAAGTTAATTATACATTATGATAAATTTCTCGTGGTTTTTTTCGTCGTTTATAATATACATTGTTTTTTTGTGCTTTGAGTATTCAAGTATCACTAATGCGTGCTAAAAAGTGCTTTTACATTTCAAAATACCAAAAAATAACAACATTGTTTTATCGGACTTATTATTACTCAAAATATAAACGTTTAGCTTAAATTTATAAATTAAAAAAATATTTTTTTTTAATTTAAAGTGAAGTTTGTTGTTTTTAAATCATTATATGTTCTTTGTAAGTTACAATTGTTATAAGCATTATATATTTTTGTTACGTTTTAATGATTTTGTTTTTTATTAATATTATATATGGTGATAGGAGAATTTTGG
>JAPMOQ010025070.1:364275-389460 GCA_026543055.1 Argiope trifasciata | reverse complement strand
GTAGATTACTATCACAAACAATACAACTTGTAGGCGCTCTACTGAGTCAATATCCCAACGTTTAAACCCTCTCAATGCTAGAACGAAAAATTGTACTATAAGTACATTTAACACAACTGATTTGGAAATATTAATTTTTTTTTATCTAAATTGTAATTTTCTCATAAAATTTTAAAAAACATTACTTTTTTAAAGAGTTTTTAATATAATTACTTATTAACAAATTCCATAAAAAAACATCTACCTCAATTTTTTTTTTCTGCCATGATTTTGAGAAGTTTAACTTCTACTTATGTTTGCTACATCTATCAAAGGATTTAGTTCACAGGTGGTAATAAATCAAGGTGATTAAATAAATGAGTTCTGGAATTTTAAGTTAATTGATTGCGTTCCCATCCAGATGACAGGATGAAACACCGCTTTGATGAAAATCATTAATAACTGGAGTTCCCGCAGGAGTGAATTTTCTCATCCTTGTGTGATGTGGAAGTATTATTTTAGAAATCTATTATACAATTATTGCATCGTATCTAATAATGATTGATAAATTTTTATATATAATTTATTGTAAAATTATCATTTGAAGCAGAAAAAGGGAATAATTTTGCTTACTTTTTTCTGTGTTAGAATATATTTTATCGTTTATTATTAATACCTGGAAGACCAAGCTTTATTCGACAGTTTTTTTGTAGAAATATTTAGATATTAATCGCATACATATTTAGATATTAATCGTAAACATATTTAAATATTAACTACATACCTATTTAGTTTTTAATCGCATACATATTTAGATTTTAAGCACATACATATTTAGATATTAATCGCATATATATATAGATATTAACTACAGATATATTTAGATATTAATCACATACATATTTGAATTTTAACCACATACATATTTAGATATTAATCGCATTTATATTAAGATATTAATCTCCTACATATTTAGATATTAATCGCATACAAATTTAGATATTAATCGCATACAAATTTAGATATTAATCGCATATATATTTAGATATTAATCACATATTACATGTGAATATTGTTCAATCTTTTCTATATATGAAATGGTCATTTAAAAATATATATATAAATATTGAACCCACTTAGTTTAATATCTGGAATATATCTTACTCGAAATGATCTGCTATATTACAGTATTCATTTTACAGTTTATTTATTTTTCTTATATTTTTGAAAAGCTCAATTTTACCACGATGATTTCAAGTCTGATATGACGCTATATGACATTACCAGCATGAGAGAAGAGAGAAAAAGACTATAATACTTAGTAATAAAAAATATGGGTTTTTTTTTTGTGTGTGTAAATCGGTTTTTTTCAAGAAAAGCACCTATATAGATAAATTTAGTAAGCAGAAACATTAAATGTATATGCATAAGCAAGAAAATAATACAAGAATCGCGAGTCGAATCGACAATTTTAACACAAATGTCATTCATGTTGTTCTGACCAGCATACTTCACAGTACGCACATCGACGCGCGAGTTGAATATACTTATTTTAATAGTCAATTATAAAAAATGTTATTTCTTTTTTATGTAGAATCGCTCATTTTTCAGGAGTCAAAACCTGCATAGATAAGTTTGAAAAAGCAAAACCTAATCTAAATATAAAATTTGATCCAAATCATTAGAGACCTTTTCGAGATACATGGAATGAATTTATATTCATACAAGAACTGCTGTTTTAAATTATAAGATCATAATTGTTTAGTCTTGTAATCTATTTCTCTTTACTTGACTATCAGATGAAGCTTCTCAGAGTGAATTACTATTATATAAAAGTATGCGACTTATTAATCACTGAAATCTAAAAATGCTAAAGCATTCTGTTATCACCAGAAACTTACATCTCTAAAGAATTAAAAATCTTTGGTTCATTAGAAAACAAGTGAAAAATTAAGAACATCTTTATAAACATAATTTAAATTAAAAGGCTCTAAACGCTTAGAAGAATCTGAGCCTTTCCTTACTCTTTTTAGATTAACAATTAAACTGTTTTATTTCTATCTTTTTGCATATATTATTGTTTTTGTTAGATTTTATGTATACCCTTGATCCACCCAAGTTTAACATATTTTCTCAAATATGAATCTGGAATATTATTATTGTTGAAAAGAATCTGGGATATTGTTTTCTACTTTTTATTTTCAAATTATTCATATAATAAAAGGAAAAAATAAGTGATAGGAACATATTTTGGGGTAGGAAACGTTTTATGCGATTTTCCCAATGAATTAAGGCACAAAGTTTAATTTCATTTCATAAAACCTTTCAAAATTGCTTAAAGATGGCACTAAAGACGTCAGTAGCAACGCATTTATTCATGTAAAACAATTTAAACATTTTTTCGAAGAGTCTTAAAGGTTAAAACTATTGTAAGTAAAGATAAGTAAACTTCTTAAGTAGAAGGGGGTTATAACATATATATTTTATATTTTGCTGTTTGAATACAGGTTTCTATTTATCGCTGTTGAAGGATTTCGTTTGAGGAATTGAAATTTGGGTAACTACACTGAGGTGCCACTGAATTAGAGATAGCAAGAGATATGCAAATTGTGTAGCACTGCGCATCATTTATGCGCAAGGGAGGGGGCTGTGGTAACTGCATATATAGTGCGGACTGTGGTTGTTCTGGATTAGTTTTTGGAATCGTCATTATGGGTAAACTACCTGATTTAGAGGTCTTTGATCGCATGCAAATCGTAGGGGCTAGACGCATGGGGCATTCAATTTCCGAAATCGTCAGACAGCTGGGATTTTCAAGATCGACAGTGTCAAGAGTATACCAAGAATACGTGAATGGTGAAAAAAAACTAGCAATCGATCTAACTGCAAAGGACAATTAGCCGTGACAGTGCGTGGTGAGAGACGGCTTAGTCGTATTGTACGCAGCCAGCGAAGCCAAACATTAACTCAAATTACCACCCAGTTGAATGAAGGTGCCAGTCAAAGAGTCAGTAAACGGACTGTGCAACGCTCGCTTCACCGTATGGGCTTCAGGAGTCGTCGACCTATCAGAGTACCATTGCTCAATGATCTCCATCGATCTGCACGTCTTGCCTGGGCAGGAGAACACAGAGATTGGAGTGTAGAAGACTGGAAACAAGTGGCATGGAATGATGAGTCTCGATTCCGACTACTTAACGCCTTCGGGAGGTTGAGAATATGGCGTCAGCCTCATGAAGCCATGGATCCTGCATGCTAGGTTGGAATTGTTTAAGGGCATGGTGGCTCAATCATGGTGTGGGGTGTTTTTTCGTGGCCCTGTTTGGGATCATTGGTGTCTGTACCAACCTCTCTCAATGCAATTCGGTATGTAGAGTTGCTGGGGAATCACTTCCATCCATTTATGCTGTTCTGTTATCCGCAAAGTAATGGAGTGTTTCAGCAAGACAATTGTACCTCTCACAAGTCCCGATTGGCTACTAGTGGGTTGGATGAGCATTCCTCTGAGTTTTCTGTCATAAATTGGCCACCTAGAAGCCCAGACTTAAACCCTATAGAGCATATTTGGGATTTTTTAGAACAAGACGTAAAAAGCCACCACACTGCATTAACGAACCTTACTGAACTATGGATAGCTTTAGCCAATAGTTGGCAAGCCATTCCCGTAGAACGTTTCCAGAAACTTGTCTAATCTATGCCTCGTCGAGTGGCAGCCGTTATCAAGGCCAGAGGAGGCCCAACTCGTTACTAGACAGGTATCCCTAATTTAGTGGCACTTCAGTGTATTTGGGTGTGTTATTCTTCCCTAATAAATAAGTAAAAGCCTTTCTATAGCTTTGTTATTAGCAAATGAAAATTTTAAATAACGTTATTTTTTATCATGTCTTACAGTTACAGATTAATATTGCATCTCGTATAATATTTTGTTAAAATATTTTATCAAGATATTAAATTAGCATATTTACAATATAATGTTAACTAATAATGATATAAAGAATAATAATTTTCCTTTCGATATATATTTTAACAAAAAGGTTGTATAAATGAAAGCAATGTACTAGGAGTTATTTTTAATGAACAAAAATATCTATTAGATCAAGGAAGTACTTAATAAAAAATAAAGAATATTTTTAATCTGTAATTTTTTATTATTATTAAATTTCAAGACGAATTATTATATACAATTATTTTTCATTAAATCTGAATAAATGAATTTAATCTTAACATATCTCTCTGACATTATCCATGACATTAGTTTTTAGATAAGTTTCCCAAACAAATATCTATTTGAGACATATTTTAATTAACATATTACGACGAAATACAATCTCACATAACCTTTTATAAATGTTACGTCACACACATGCAAGATTTTAAGATTTTAATTCATGTACAAGTTGTAATATCCTTTTCATTAACTCGTAGTCTTACTATATTAATATGAAAAATGTCTGGTGGTTACATTATGGAAAAAATACAATACGTTAGATAATGGAAAATGACGTTTTATTTCCCAGAAAAACGAGGTACAAATAGCAATACATAACCATGATTTACAAAAGTAACAAGGCGTATAGAAGTTAAAAACACAAAAGCAAATAACAAATAACTACTTTATTAAACAGCAACAACACAAAAATACATGACATAGCATTCTGCAATGCAATAACGCTCCAAAGAGAAAAAAAAGAAAAGCTTTCGTATGAATTCTTTAGCTTTTCATAAGAACGGAACATCACATGATATTTTCTTTAGAAAAATCTACAAATATCGGTTTCTGAATAAAATTCTAGTCATAATTCTCCGTTTCCTAGAAGTTTACCGCCAAATCACTAATTGATCATTAAGTTTGTCGCCAAAGTTATAGCTAATTGACTTGGAATCTTTTTAAATGACCAGTAAATTTCTTTTCTTTACTATGATTAACTATGTGAGGACACGATATTTCAGATTCGAAACACTATATTCGAATATACTTTGTGATATAAAATTTCAAGGATTAGCTATGTGATAATGGAATTGTAACTGCACAGAATTGAGATAATCTGATAAGTTCACATGCATAAGCGTCAACTTTTGTGGTAGTCATTATCTAGCAAGCTAGATTGCGCATCCATTATATGATGTGTTCATTGTACGTAAAATGTATCGTAACTCCAATAGCCATGTTTGAGGGTGCAACTATTTTTGTAAAACATTACCGACATTTTCAGGTTCTCTGTAATCCCAAAATTAATTATTGAGGAAATTGTATCTTTTGTTGATAGACAAATTGATTATTTATCAACCTGATTGCCCTCACTAAAACTTTGTGTAATCATTTAAGATAATTTGTCTTATTTTTCTTATCTTGCAATTGAATATTGTTTTTTAGTTTAGTTTTAGTTTAGTTATATTAACGTCCCGTTTTAAAGCAACACGAGGGGTATTTTGGGACGGACCTCGTCATTTTGAAACGCGATCAGATAACGAGGACGACACTTGAACTGCCAACTCCCTCTCCAAACCACGCCACACCAGCGGGAGAACATTTGGCCTGACAGATTTAACGTGCAAGAGACCCCCCTCATACGACGGTTCTTCGGTGGAATCGATTCTCGAACCTGAAACCCACCGGTTCCGAAGCCGAGACCTTAATTGAATATTAAGGAAACAAAATTAGAATGCTGTATTACATAATTTTGAATGCAGTCAAACTATTCACTTTTAATGAAAAATGAAACACATTGTAAGGAAGAAGTTGCATTTAAATAGGAAGAGAAAAATAGAAGTAGGTAAAAATATTACTAAAAAGTTCGTGGTGATTTTGGGGTATTTGGATTTTTTTTTTTTTTTTCGATAGTAAAACCTAAGTTCAACGATTTGTTTCAGTTAAATTAGCAGCGCTTGAGTTAATTCATTTAGTTGCGAATTTATATGTTAGTTTAAAATAATGAACTAAAAATACGTAGAAGGTTGAATTGTTCTTAATTGCATTCGTTTTGGTTGTTTAAGAGGTTCTTCATTAGGCAATTACAGTTTTAAAGTTTTTAGTTAGGAATCGAAAATTTGTAATTTCAGTAACAGATGAGTAATAGAATTTTTTTTTTACGCGAAGATTGCTGATAAGTATAAATGCCTTTTTTTGTACCTATTGAATATTGTATATTAATTAAGAAATGAATTTATCCAAAGCTATATCAACTACATGGCACAGAAATTGGATTCGATATCTTTGAATCATTTCGTTATCAATCATATTATATTATTATATCTATTATTTCTGATTGCTGTTTTGATTATTACAAACATGATTTTCGAATGTATGTATGATGATATTACACAATGACTACTCCTACCTGCCTTAACGCACACGGTTAAATTTGAGAGAACGGGACGCTGCAAATGCACTGGTGGCATCTATGGTTGAATTCTAAGGGGTCATGATATAGCCAATTCTGCGAAAAATACGTCCTGTTATCGGTAGGGGGTAGTTGACCACACACCATTTCTGTACTTGTGCCGGTGGCGAGAACCACCCACCAGTCGAAGTTACATAATTACATGGCTATCAATGCATTGTTTTCAAATTTCTAGTTTAATTTTTCATCATAGCAGATGCCATTCTTCCCTGATAAGGCTATACAAAAACTTCTTCACCACCAAGAAAAATGCTTTAGCAATCATGAAAAATAATTTAAGAATCGTAATTTATTATGCAATAAAAGTGCTATTCTAATCTTCTTGATTTATAGTATCCAAATTCAAATTTATCAAATCTTTAGAGAAAATTCACTCTTACCTTTCATTCCAGAATCTTGTAAATTAGATAAAATGAATGCAATCCAAGTTGAATTTGAAATTATTAATCCAAGCATTCTCACTTTTATTATCTTTTTTATTTGCAGGACGAGGAGATAGGTAGAGATAATATATATCATTTTAAGTGCACAAATTTTTCCTATGGCACACAACTATCTCTGGTTCCGTACTTACACATTTCAACAACCAGAAACTCAAAATGAACTTACATCCATTACTGTGGGATCATGGGAATTTCCCTGACATCACCATTACGCTTGCGTGAAAGGGTTATATGATATTATGGCAAAGCCTGAATTTCCAACATTAATAATTGTTTCCTTTATTTTTAATTGCTTGACGGAATTTAACATCAGAATATCATATTTTTAAGTTAATTAAAATTTTAATCGCATCTATCATATATTAATGAATGCTTAGAAATTATATATAGAAAGATATATAATTTCTTATTAATTCTGATTAGCTTCTTATGGTAGTGTTTTCATTGGCTATCACTTCTGTGATTTAATGTTAACTTTCTGAATTTTGTTTAAACATTGCGTATTGTTTTTTCGTACCATTCGAGTACATCTCATTCGAGAATGTCTCACAGCCGAGAGAACCACCCGTATATTTCTGGAGATTGAATTCCTGGGACAGTGATGCGCATGTACATTTTAAACTGGAAATTTTTTTAAGAGCCGCTATATGGTTCCTTATATCCATTACTTTTGAAATAATTTAGTATTCTGATTTTCAGTTTGCTCATATTCAACCTTTGGTATTTTACACATCAGCTGTACGGGGGAAAGGAGGTAAGAGTAATGTAAATTAACAGAGCTGAACTATGTAACTATCCCCTTGATAGAATCATTCACTTGTCTCATCTCTCTCCGAATTATTTTCTTTTCTTTCTTTTCTTTTCTTTTTTTTTTTTTAATTACTACAGTGTAACCATACTGGTCTCTTTGGGCTTTACCGTTAACTCTGTTATAATTTGCGTAACTTTTGGATACATTTTGCGCACTTCTCTTTTTATCATGAAAAGTCTTAGTTTCGGTTTATTATGTCAAAAAAAAACAATTTATCAGAAAAATAATGTGCTCATATTATGAATAAACTAGTAATCTAAAAAGGTAGAAAAAATAATGACGTTAAGACTTAAACATTACTTTTGGGATTTTTTTTTTCAAAACGCTTAGCGACTCATACACCCGTCCTGTGGGATTATGCTTTTCGCTTACTCTCTTTCCCATGCATGTATCTAGGCTAGAGACATTTAATCCCGAAAGGAGCAAGCTCTTCACTGGAGGAAAATGTGTTGAAATGTACATTTATTACTGGATTAAGTCATGAATGTCCAGGACTTTCTCAACATTCTAAATGCATATATCCCTTACTGTGATGCTACCTATTGTTTCTGTTTTATGATGAAAAAGTATAGTAATCTTCACTCCAGATTTCAACGAATCCTTATGTTTCAGTCGTCCCTGAATACGAAAAATACATTTTTGGAATTCTGTTCTGTCTATAAACAATCTAGCTCTAAAGCACTTCGACTTAAACTCATGAAATTTGTTATATAAATTTTACATCGAATTTGAAGATTTCTATCGAACTTTGAACGAAATCCATTCCAAGGAAGTTTATTTATTCAGTTGTGCATATAGAAGTGAACGAAAAATACAAAACAAAAAGATCTAGATAAAAAAAATTGATACGCAGATTTAACATTTAAAATGTTGAAACCAAATCTGTCAGAGGAAGTTGACTGTTTGTCAATCAGTACTTTTACAAGCATATGAGCTGGGTACCTTAAAAATGCAATTATTTAAATAAGTTACATTTTGCACCTGATTCTGAGACTGTATTTATAATTTTGTGTTAAATTTTAATTTTAATAGGTCGGTAAAAGAGCGTACAAAATATACATCTGGTTTTCTGGGCTTTGTAATACATACCAGCGATTTAATGGCCAAAAATAACTGCACTCTAACAGTTATTTTTGCAATTATTTTTTTTCCAATAGCATGCTGTTGATAAAATAAAATTGCACTTATTAGGAAGTATATGATAAAGTTTCAAAGAAACTTTTTCCACTGATTGGAATTCCGTATGTGTCTACTTTAACTTGTGAGATTTAATATACGATTTTAAGCATAAATTAATAAATTTTTATCAAACTCCGAAGGATTTTCATGCACAAAAGAGGTTATCAGTCTGTCTGATGAAATTTGATACACGGGCCAACATCTAAATGTTAAATCTGTATCAAATTTCCAATCAAATCTGTCAAAGGATGTCGGCCGTCTGTCTGAAGATTCACGCAATAACTCTAAAACGTATCGTTCTAAGTAAATTCATTATACTCCTCAAATTATACTTTTTTTCACTATACTCCTCAAATTCATTCAAAATGTATCAAACTGTGTAATTAAAATAAAAGACAAAGAAAAAAATTCCATCTGATATTTTGATTTTATATTCACTTTTTTAAATTGCCCTTAAAAGCTAATCAATTTATACAATTTTTCGTGATGACACATGTAAGAATTTTAATTAACAGTATTGATTACTGAACATAATCAATATTCAATATCTTTAGTTGGATATTGATATTAATTTTCCAAAGAAAATGATTACAAAAATGTACATGGGATTGATATCAGAACTGTTAAATCACTTTTTGCGTAAGATTTTTATTTAACTAATTGTTGATAAATAGTATCATCCAGTATCAAAAGCATTTGATAGTGAAACTGCCATGCTATAATTTTTCTATTCCAATTAAATTTTGGTTTTTAGTTTCCTCCTTTCAATTTATTTTATGTGATGACGAGATACTGACCAAAGCTTGCAGGCATTCTCAGCTTTAAGCGCAGGAAAGCTGAATTTCTATAAGTTTAATTATCTGCAATTATAAGTTTAGTTTTCTTCAGAAGAACCTTTAGGAGTATATTTAAATTGAATTGGCATGTTCTTTGCTTTTTTTTATCCTATTGATGTTTTTTTGTTGTTTTTGTTTTACAATTTGATATTTGTTTGGTGTTTTGGTTCGATTCAATTTTATTATGGTTTTGCGTAAATTTGAATTTTGAAATAATATTTCATTTTTTATTGTATAATTTTAATGAAATTGTTTTATTAATAATTCCTTTCCTCAAAATACCTCAATGTTTGGAGATTTTCGGGTCACGAAGGGGCAATTCTTGAACGAAAACCAGAACCTTATCTTCTTTGAATCTCTGTCTGAAGGTGACTCTTGATCAACTTTTCAGGCTGGATTCATCATTTCCCCTTTTTTCGTTTCATTTTCTACTGTTACTACTATTTTTTTTATTTATTTAATGCTATCTTAATATTTATTTCTAATTTGTTTATGTTTAAGATGTAGAAGTATTGGAAGGTTCTAAAGATACTCTATCTTCCTTTTAATAGTTTTTTGACTAGAGGAATATTCATTTTATAAATTAATTTCATAAATATTCCTTTAACTTTATGGTTTGCAATTTCTATAAAAAATAAGCATTCTTCATTTCAGACAAACTGAGTGAAAAAAAATGCAATTAAAATTTGCTACGTCAAATTATAAATTATCGTATGAGAACTTCAGTTTTCATTCTTTACTGTCAGTGCTACAGAAAAGCATCATGTTCTCACATGACTCATTTTTCGCAATCACCAACATTTAGAAAAACTATTTTTTTTAACCATCTCAAGATCAATTGAGCTCTAAACGTTTTCTTAAAGATCTATTTAAACCATTTACAAACAATCAAGTGATTATCAGATTACACATGAGTCAAATCTTTAAAAAATATATGGTCTTTCTTTCTGATTCGAGTGACAGCTTCTTAAACCCTTGCCTTTTCTGGGGCCAAATGGGAGAATCGGGTACAGCGTTCGTAATTATTTTCTAACTCTAAAGAAAAGAGAAAACTTGATACCTGAAAATCAATAAATTGCCAATTTTGAGGCTTCAAAAACCAAAAACAAAATCAAAATCTCACATGATAAAAATATCAAATAAAAAATATTAATAATCTAAGCTCCCGGGAGGAGATTCTCTGAAATATTCTGACAGATTCTCTCACAGCTATAGTATTCATTTACTCAAGAAGTTGACATTGAAAATAATCTTACTCGTAGAAAGGTATTTCGTATACGCAGTACACTTTTAGTTACTTCTTCTTCCTTCTAAATACTGAGAAATTCAATAAATTTGTGTGTGAGTGTTTAGAATTTTATTTTTAGAATCCTCACTTGAGAGTTTTCTGCCTCATAGTATAGTGAAGAAAACTTATGTAGATTTAATAACCTTCATATAGGTTCATTGAAACTAAAATCTATCGCTGATTAGGATTTTAACCACAAGATCACATTCAAAATTTCAGTATTTTAAGTCTCTGATTTCAGAAAAAAGTTACGTTGTTTTTATTTGCATGTGAAAGTACCAATCGATAAACGGTGAATAATTAAAGTATTTAATTCCATACTTGATGCACATCTATGCCATAGATGTTAAATATGTATACCCGGTTTTATACATCCAACTTTTTATGTTTAATAACTTAATTTTCGAACAACCAAATGTCCTGTGAATGGGATTGTGTTTGAAATCCGAAAGAAATCAACAAATTTGAGTAATTTTATTCATCTATAGAACAAAATATTTTTGAGCTATTGTATTCAGAAACAGACTGATACAATACCAAAAATGTGATTCAAGAAAATTTAATGTGATGATTTGTTGAAAGGTCGCTTTCAAATATTTTGGCTAATACAATATTATTTTTCTGTATACTTCGAATGCAAAAAAAGTAGCACTAAGTATTTAAAAGGAAGTCTTGTGTGTCATGACTTAAGTTAAAAATATGCCCTGTTTATGTTCATCCTCAGCTTGAGCATGAAGTATACTTTTCCATTCCTGGAATTCCTGACATAATTCACTTTCTCTTTCTTTATATGAACATGACTCCCATCTGAAAGCTCTTCAGAAATGAGTATATGAAGCTATCGGTATGGCGATGGTTGGTCCTTGCCATCCTGGTGGGTAAAAAAATGAAGGAGGTTGGTTACCTTCTATCGATGGCGTGACGTGCTTCCTACCGGAAGGGTTGAGGAGAGGTCGGTGATGCCTTTAGGACTCAAGCAGAGTTTCCACCAATACTGCTGTCTTGGCGGCCGGATCATTCAGATTTTTCACTGTGCCTTTGGAACGGTCGAAGTCGCCGATTGACGTTATATGGATATAAATTTTTTGAACTTTGTCTTCTCAGTATATGTTCATGATATGAGATACATATTTCAAATGTCTTATGTAGTAACAAAGCCTTTCTTAGATTAATATTTTCTGACACAACGTTTATAAAGTTGAAATGTAATGCCGACTACCAAATTCATAGTAAAACAAAGTCAAGTAAGTATTGTAAATGCGTTACAAATAAATTTAATTTATAGGACTGATTTTTAAACAAATTTTAAAAAAATCATACTCAAAAGTAAATTGTACATAATTTTGCATGATGTAGTTGAAGAATTTGGACTTCGATTTATTTGGCATATAAAATATTTATGGAATTATGTTACTCGGTCATTGAATACGATAATTCGAAAACACATTAAGATATACAGATGATATCTGCTAAGTGTTCTTTACACGAAATTTATAAATATCTATCGAATTTCGGAAAATCTACTCTCAAAAGGGCCTTTTTTTTGTCTCTCAGAGTACAAGTGAATATGATAACCACCAAACTTTAAGAGCATCTTCTTTATCTGAATAAAATGTTTCTTTAGTTGATTTAATTCATATCAAATGTTGAAATAAATTCCTTAAAGAATTAACCGTTGCATGCATGTAAACGCGATAATTCAAAAATGTAACAAAATAATTTAGATCAGAGATCTTCAGGTTAGCGAATCGAATTTTCCGAAACCGAAGAAGCTATAGCTTTGATTCTCTTTTTCGTGGTATGGAAATTTTTCATAGACGAACAGCTGACGTTTCGTGAAATAAAAATGAAATCTTTTATGAAGACAAACATGTTTTATGATATATAACTTTGTAAAAGAAATATTTATAGTAAATGGTTTGATAAAAAAATTAAAGTATCGCATTTTTTGCATATTATGGAAAGATATATACAGTAAAAGCTCCTTATTCGCGCTTCCTTCATTCGCGTTTTCACTATTCGTGGATTATAAAATGCCAACCATTTCCTAAATTCTTTTTTCGTGGATATAATAAATACATGCATAATAATAAAAGGATTCCAATAGGTATCCTACCCAATATCCTTTGTAAATGCCGTCAAATTGACTAATAAAAAAAGTAAAATAGATCTTATTACTACTTTGTCTAAAGTATGTTGTTAAATGCAAACATAGCCAAAATCGAGAATGGAATAGGACGAGATGGGTTTGAACAGATAGAATCAAGTGACATTCAGGAATTGGTTGAATCGCAAAATGAAGATCTGACTGAAACCGACTTGGTGGCAATGTTCAATTCACAGCTCATTGAAGAAGATGTCTTAACAAGCACTGGAAACGTGACATTTCATTTGAAAAATCTTAGTGAAGGTTTAAGAATGGCAAATGAGCTTTGCGATTTCTTTATGAACATTGATCCGTCTATGGAACGAAGTCTCATTTTTAAGAGGCAAATTGCTAATGCGACTGCTGCGTATCAGTCTGAATGGAAGGAGCTTTTAAAAACTGCCAAGCAAGAGAAAATAACAAAATTCTTCAAACCATTGCCTAAGCCTTAAGATAATTAATCAAGATGTTCAAAAATTTCAATTAAATTGATTTTAATACATTTTTATTATTATTATTTTGTCACCTAGGAGCGTATCCCCTATAATCCCATATAAATTACTATTCCGTATTCATGGTTTCTGTATTCGCGGCATACTTATGGAACATATACCCCGCGAAGAAAGAGCTTTTACTGTATACATTCAAATTTTTTATGTGACCCATCAAAAAATTGATTCACAACTCACAGTTTAGAAGATAAATGAATGAAATTTGGCTCTATGTCCAATTTTAGATTCAACTGGTTTATAAAAAGAGTTTACAGGGCAGTCTTGTCTTTTCTTCCCTATACTATGAAGCACAAACTCTCAGATTTGGGATTCTGAATATAAAATTCTGAGTACTCATGAAGTTTACAGCTTGCTCTCAAAGTTCATAGTTTTTATGTTTGGAGAGAGAGATGACATCTTTATTTCAGAGAAATTACACCCTCTGGTTTGTTTTCTCACATCTTAATGCTTCATGTGTTATGTTTGCACAAAAAAGAAAAAATTAAAGTACCTTCTATAGAATTTGAGAATTTTTGAACGCAGAAATAAGCGAACCACTCATTCTTCTTTAAAACCAACATCCATGCCTAAATTTGATTCTTTTTCATCAGATTACCTTTCAGACTACTTTTTTCACTCAGAACTGAAACAACTGTTCTTATTTGCTGAAATTAAGCTGAAGTCGCTTAACACGACAGATTTATTCCGAGTTAAGTAATCCTAGATGTTCCTCGTCGATCGTTAAGCACAATAGCCACGGACTCGTTTTACGGAAGGGCCTTTAAATTAGAGCCTCGGTAGGGTTTCTCCGCGGCTAGTGGTGTGCGTAGCTGTCGCGAGAGGGCGCATTGACCCCCTTGGCTTGGGGCCAAATGGAAGGTAGAGAAAAAGGGCCGATCGATGGGGGTCGGCCCGCTTATCGGGTCGCGACGAGGGTGGGAATCGATACCCCCGATTCCCCTAATGGGATGTTGACGACTTGGGACAAGTGAGTTGTGAGCAAGGGGCTTGTTTGGGGAGCGGACCAGGCAGGTCAGTGGTGACTGCAAGGGCTACGGTTGTGGATATTAAAAAGTTTTTTTCATATCGGTCAGAGCAGTTATTGGTTGGATTTGAACTTTCGGTAAACGTTCGACTTTCAAAGTTTTTATGCATCCTGTCGTTCCATACAACACTGAGTTCGAAGAACTCACATTTCAGTTTCTATTTGTTTTTCTCTATATATTTATATAGCAAAAAAAAGATTTCTGAAATTTTCTCCAAAGCAGTCAAAGTTTATTGCATTGCAGTTCAGGTTTGGATTTATCCTTTCTCGTAAATGTATGACCTCGAGATCATGATGAATCTCCTATCGGAAATCAAGTTAGCAAACTGACTCTTCTAAACATTTGTTCTTTTTCGATGAACATAAGACTACATTAATACTGCAAAAAAAAAGCATACCTATATTTATGAAATTTTGACCAAATAATTAATATTAAATTTATTTTCATAGCTATTATTTATTGAACTTCCTGTTTTCACGACCTTGGAGTTTTTATGAATCTCCTAGTTGAAATCGTAAATTCGCTCCTCTAAATTTGTTTTCTTTCCTATGTATATAGGTGCATGTATGTTTATTGCATAGCAATCAGGGTTTAGATTTATTCTCTCTCGTAAATGTATGACCTCGAGATCATGATGAATCTTGTATCCAAAATCTAGTTAGCAAACTTACTCTTGGAGATTTCTGAATATTTGTTCTTTTTCGATACTGCAAAAAATAAAAAAATAAAATAAAAACCCTAACTAGATTCATGAAATTTTGACCAAACAATTGACATTAAATTTATTTTCATAGCAATTATTGTTGAACTTCCTGCTTTCACGACTTTGGAGTTTTTATGAATCTCCTAGTTGAAACCGTAAATACGCTTCTCTAAAAGTTTGTTTGCTTTCCTAGATATACATGCGCATGTATGTTTATTGCAAAGCAGTTACGATTTGGGTTTATTCTTTCTCGTAAATGTATGACCTCGAGATCATGATGAATCTCCTATCCGAAATCAAGTCAGCAAACTTACTCTTGGAGATGTCTGAACACCTGTTTTTTTTTTTTTTGTTTTTTTTTTCGATGCGCATAAGAATGCATTAATACTGAAAATAAAAAGCTAGATTTATGAAATTTTGACCAAATTATTGGCATCAAATTTATTTTCATATCTATTATTGATTGAACTTGCTGTTTTGACGACCTTGGAGTTTTTATGAATCTCCTAATTGAAACCATAAATTCGCTTCTCTAAAAGTTTGTTTTCTTTCCTACATATATGAGTCGTTGGCAACAGGAGTTCTTACAGCTCAAGTACATTCTGCTTTTGGCATTGGCAACAGCAAGAAATTATTATTATTATAGAATAACTGGATGATGGAACTTTGCAAATGTTATTATTTTCCTATTTAATTTTGCTGCAGTTGTAACTTTGAATTAAGTAAATCAATAATGTGTACTGCTTATGATTTCATCAAATATTTAAACTAATTTAGGAATTATTAATTAAATGTTTATTTTTTAATGGATGAAGTTGCGTTTCATTCTCCATCGCTAAATATACGTGTGCAAGTTAATACTGCAGAAAACAGGGCTAGATTTATAAACTTTACACAAATCATTAATTTGTATCAAATTACACTGCAAAGCACTTATCGATTGGATTTCTACTTTCTCGACCTCAAGATTTTGATAAGTATCCTAACTGAAATAAAGTCTGTGAAGACATTTTTGGAGACATGAGCATCTATTTATTTTTCTGTGCATATATGCACGCATTAGTTAATGTTGCACAGAAGCTAGTTAGATTCATGAAATTTAGGATAAATACATATTTATTTAATCTTTAGCTTTGATACGAGACTATAAGAACCTCCTTTTGTTGTATTTCATGTTTTAAAATAAACCATAATATTTTTAGATTATAATTTCTCCGTGTCAGTATTATTAGAAGATATCAATTTTATATGTGAAAAATTACAGTAAATTGACACCCTATTAAGCAAATTCAATATAAAATTAAATAATAAATAATCTTTCACTAATTTAATTAAATTTTGAACAGAAATATTTAACTATTATTCTCATCTTACTCACTGAAAACGATTGTTCTATCGCCTCTTCAACCTGAAGAAACTTTTTCCCATATTTTCTTTTGAAAATTTCTTTTCTACCATATTTCAATGATGGTCTTTTTGTAACGGTCATCCTTAAACAGCTGATTTCCTTGTAAAAGACAGGATAAAATAAATTTTGTTGTACCAGTTATGTCTGATAGAGTGGTGTTTTATCTTAAATGGCCGACTTTTCATTTTATCTAGCAAAGCAGTCTGGTATCCGACTACGTTAAAAACACTGATATTCGACTACATTGGTGATTTTTTTTTTAAAGTGTTATTTCTTGGAATTTCTCTTTCCAAAACAGCTTGTTTTTTCTTAGAAAAGGAATGTCTAACCTTTTATACAGAGGAATTTTAAGCAAAATTTATTTTTCAGCTAAAATTTATCATCCATTTAATTTTCATAAAAATTCTCCACCATTAATATGATATGCCAAAAACGAATAGAGGTATTTACATAAAAATGTCAGTGCGTGTTTTAAATAATATGGGCAATGAAATGAACCAAAAGTTTTATTGCTGGTGAAATACTTTTTATGTTACAGATGTTTTTAGAAAAATTAATTGCGAATTTATGGGAAGAATGCATATATACGTATATTTTTACCCATAATTTCTTTGCATCTCAAAATGTTTCTTAAATTTTGGTTCATTTCATTCATCATTATATTCTATAACTTGTGTACAAAGAAAAATAGGATTGTTGAATTACAATTTTGTTTAGAATGTTAACCTTTTTGGTTAAATTTCACTAAAATTTACCACAAATTTTCCTATTTTTCAAAATATATAATATTCTCAAAGAATGTTTTTGTATTAATAGTGTTTATAATTGATAATACATCTAAAAACCAAAAATAGTTTTTAAAAAATCAAATTTTTCAAAAAAAAAATAAATTCGAACGTAGTCGGTTACCTTTAAAGTGTAGAATCCTGTCTGAATATCAAACAGTAAATATAAAGAAAAACGAGCTTGCTGATATGTTATACATGTAAACTGATGTATTGGTAACGACGGAGGATGAAAATTTTTCCTTTTCTTTCAAGGACAATGAAAAACGAATAATCTGCAAGTCCAAAATGAGTCTAGAAATCTGATCTTTGTCAATGTGGAGTCATCAATTTAATGTTTGAAAATATACCTGCTGTTGTCTCAATCAAAATATAAGATTGCGTACTAGTTTATTCACGAAAACTGAGTCAAATAATTCATTTCCTTTGATGAAAATTGAACCATGTTAGCAAACTCGATTTCATTTATTTATTATAATGTGAGAACATGATGCTGTTTTGGCTTGGGGTTTTTGAAGCCCCAAAATGCAGTGCACAAAATAATGGGCAGGTTAGTGAGAAATTATCTACCGAAGAATGATAGAGAAGAAAATGGGAATAAACGCGAAACATCGAGGCAAAGTTTCAAAAACCATGTGTGTGTGTGTGTGTGTGTGTGTGTGTGTGTGTGTGTGTGTGTGTCTAGCTGGTAAAAAAAGTTTTAGAGCTCGAACGATTTTCAGATGGAAATAAAAAACCATCGCATTTCTAAAAGTTGACGATTAAGTATTATAATATTTACGTATTCATTCCAAAACAGTTTAAACCAAATTTTCTTAAAATAAAATAAAGAAAAAAATCTGACTTCGAAGAAAAAGTTTTCGAGTTGAATTTAATTTTTATAGCAGAAAAGCCATCTTTGGCTAAGCTGCTCTACTTTCATGAAGATGGCTTTGCCGAAGATAGCTTTTATGCCTTAAAAATCAAACTCAACTCAACTCCAAAACTTCTTCCTCAAAGTCATATTTTTCTCAATTTATTTATCTTGCTAAAATCCTTTGTAAATTGTGTTGAGATGATCACGTGACTATTTAAAGCTCAATCGTCAATTTTTAGAAAAGCGATGGTTTTTTTTTAAAAGTTATTGGAGGAAAAAACTATTTAAAAAAAGATGATTAAAAAAGCGATGGAAAACATTTTAAATCTCCAAAATTTTGAGATTTAAATTTTCTTTAAATTTCGCTTTCTAAGTATCGACTCATGAGTATCCTGATAGTCACGTGATTGTTTCAGACTTGTTTAAACTTGTTTTTCAAAAAAAAAAAAAAAAATCTGGATTTGAGAAGAAGAAAAAAATTAGAACTCGATTGATTTTGAGGTGTTTAAGTACCGTTTCTTAATGTTGGTGATTGCGAAATATGAATCATGTGACACCATGACGTTGTTTATCTGTTGAATCGATACCACGTGCTTTAAAATTAATCATGTACTCAAATGGTAATTCGAAATTTTGGATTGCAGACTTCAATTTTCATTTATTGATTTATTTTGCGCAAAATTGTAATCCTGATCAAAAATAATGTGCTACGAACACGTTCGGATACTTTAATGTTGGAAAAGGAATGAAACGATAATATTGAAAAACTTGTTGCCAAAAATAAAAGATAAATTTAAAAAAATTAAAAAATAGAGTAGAGGGAAGATAATAGGGACTACTGGATTTTTTTTTGTTAACAATGTCGGAAAGCGTTGTCTTTCAACCCATTCATGCCTAAGGTTTAAAAATTGGAATTTTTACATTTCCAATTTTTTTAAATTTAATAAATTTCCAAATTTTTTAAAAATAAGCATTTTCTGTTCCAAAAACGAAACAGTAGGCTTAAATGGGTTAAACAATGTCTAACTCGTTCCCATAACAATATACTTTTTCTCAAAAAAATGTCTAGTGATAGTTATTTCTTTCCATAAAAACGTTATTTTGGCAAGGAGTAGCCAACTCAGTTTAATAATACGTATCCTTTGGGGAATGCGGCCTGTCACCGTATCGATGGCCCTACAGACAGCCGTGATTACGTAAATGCTTTTCGGATTCGGAATCTGTCGAAGCAACTCGTGCTCTTGTCAGCACTGATGAAAGCAGCATTCCGTAATCGGGCGGCGGTGGAATGAGATTGGATCTCGGAAAAACTATTTCATTAACGGTTAACAATCTTCAACGATCTTATTGGGGAAAAAAAAGTTATTCTTATTAAAGATAAGTAAAACGTCTCTTTGCTGTTAACTTTAATGTCTTTTCTCATTCAAGACGGTGCATCGCTTAGACATTTTGTTTATTTTAATTTTAAGGTAACTGACTACGTTCAAAGGAAACTTTTTGTAAAAATTTGATTTTTAAAAAACTAATTTTGGATTTTAGATGTATTATCAATTATAAACACTTTAAATACAAAAACATTATTTGAGAATATATACTTTAGAATAAATGTGAGTACAAATGAAACAATTACAGAATAGGAATCAAATTAATAAAGAATCCGGTATGAGGACTTTCTCGGGCAGCGGTGGCCTGGTGGTAAGGTCTCGGCTTCGGAACCGGAGGGTTTCAGGTTCGAGACTCGATTCCACTGAAGATCCGTCGTGTGAGGGGGTCTCTTGCACGTTAAATCTGTCATGCCAAACGTCCTCCCGCTGGTGTGGTGTGGTGTGGAGAGGGGGGTGCCACTTCAGGTGTCGTCCTCGTCATCTGACCGTGACCGTACGAGGTCCATCCCAAAATAGCCCTCGTGTTGCTTTAAACGGGACGTTAATATAACTAAACTAAACTAAAGTAAACTGAGGACTTTCTCAAGGGTCACCCTCGGACAGGGATTCAAACCAGGGATTTTTTCTGTGAAGGGTCTGACTTTCTTCAAGAAATTGACCCCTTGTGGCTCGAAAATCCCAGAATATTGAGGTTTTGGAGATAAAATTAGTATCATAAGAGAAAAGCCATTAAATTTTAAACAATGGTAAGTCAAAATCACAGCAAACCAGAAAAGACATGAACCATAAAATTGAATTCGTCAATATAAGAATGTACAGAGATTCGATTTCATTGTTCATGTCTTTTTTGGTTTGCTGTGATTTTGACTTACCATTGTTTAAAATTTGATGTCTTTTCTTTTATGATACTAATTTTATCTCCAAAACCTCAATATTCTGGGATTTTCGAGTCACAAGGGGTCAATTTCTTGAAAAAAGTCAGAACCTTCACAGAAAAAATCCCTGGTTTGAATCCCTGTCTGAGGGTGACCCTTGAGAAAGTCCTCAGCCCGGATCCTTTATTAATTTTGATTCCTAGGCTGTAATTGTTTCAATCGTACTAACATTTATTCCAAAGTTGTTCAGTTCATTTGTGTTTTAGTAGTAGCAGCATTAGCGCTCACTAAATGCTATGTATATTTATTCTATTAGGTTGTTCGGAAAGTAACTTCGTTTTTTCCTGACAAAGGATTTAATTGCATTTTTCGCGCCCAATTTCATACTTAAACCGCAAAATCATTTTATGTTTTAAGAGCTGATATAGCAAGGCTTGAGTGTGAAAAAGTGCAGCTGATTCTTCGCAGTAGTTTTTGGATGGTGCCCTTTTAAATATGGAGAGCAATAAACAGCATTTTCGTCATTTTTTTCTTTTTTGCTATAAAAGGTAAAAATGCTGTTCAAGCCAGAAATAAATTAGCCAATATATGTGGAGAAGATGTGTTAACAGTACATCAGTACCAGAACTGATTTGCAAAATTTTTCCTTCAAATGAGGAGGCCAAAAACCACCTCGATCAGTTTTTTTTACAGCAAAGACCAAAACTTTTATGAGCGTGTAATCATGTTACTACCAAAAGGTATTAGACCAGAATGGCAAAAGGTATTAGACCAGAATGGCAATTTTATAATTTAATAAATAATTTATTCATTAAACGAAAATTTCTTTTCATTTTGACAAAAAAATACGAAATGACTTTCCGAACAACCCAATAAAATATTTAACAAATTTCCGTACATAAAAATTCTTACAATTCTTTGTTTCTGGATTTGAGAATATAACATATTTTGAGAAATAGGAAAATGTGTGGTAAATTTTAGTGAAATTTTAACCAAAACGGTTAACATTCTGCACAAAAATGCAATGCAACAATCCTATTTTTCTTTGTACACAAGTTATAGAATGCAACGATGAATGAAATGAACCAAAATCTAAGAATCATTTCGGGATGCAAAGAAGTTATAGGGAAAAATATACGTATAGATGAATTTTTTCCATAAATTCACAAGTTGATTTTTCTAAAAACGCCTGTAAACGAGAAAGCAGTTCACTAACAATAAAACCCATTATTCATTTCATTGCCCATATTATTTAAAACACACTGAAATTTTTAGGTAAATACCTCTATTAGTTTTTGGGGTATCATGTTAATGGTGGATAATTTTTATGAAATTGACAGCTTTGAGAAAAATGGAAGTGAAAGACACATTTTAGCTGAAAATTATATTTTGCCGAAAATTCCTCTGAATAATAGGTTAGACCTTCTTTTTCTAAGAAAAAACAAACTGTTTTGGAAAGAGAAAAGTCTGAATGACAAGAAATAACACTTTTTTTAAAAAATCACCAAGGTGGTCGAATACCAGAGTTTTCATCGTAGTCGGACACTTTAAGTATTGAAAATATCTACAGAGTGATAAAAATATGCCGATTAATTTTTCAGGAAAATTCAACTTAAAATTGTAGTGGAAATTTATTTTTGGTGTAATAAACTATGTGTTTTAAATGAATAATTATGAATCGAATCACTTTTCTGAAAGCTAAAAGGTTAAAAGCCGCCGTCCTAGCATAGGAGTAGAGTGTCGTCCCCGTGATTTGAGTGTCCTGGGTTCGAGTCCCAATTCGGGTATGGTTGTTCTTCTATGTTCAATCTATGAGTAGTGTGAATGCGTTCCCCTGTAAAAAAGGGGTTGTGCAAGTGAATGTGAAGCTTGAAGTAGCTAAGTCGTACTCTTGATCATAGATGGTGCTACTGAAAGAACAAGAAACGCTCACTTCGGCTTAACGCCAACAGTATCTGTCAGCGGGCTTATAAGTGCCACCAGTCACAACAACAAAAAGGTTAAAAATAATGCTAAGAAAGAGAAAAAAAGTTTTATAGTAAGCAAGATTGAAAGGTCTTTCCCAAACTTTCTTGCATATTTTCTGACATGAGTCCCCTTCTTTATGCCTAAAACAAATATAACTGAACATCACCATGAACGGCATGAGTACTCGGATTCTTAATTTCAGAGCCTAATAGATTAATTATCATTACATGCTTCGCAGCGTAACCTAATGCATTCATTAAGCAAGCCTTTCTTTCGAATTATTGAAGCAAATATATCACAGAGAATTTTAATTTCAGTAGCAAAAACTTGTAACAAATTTTAGTTATTTTGATGATTGCTTTTACTAATTATTAAGTTCCAATGTATATAGTTGTACAAAGCGGCAGAAAATTAATCCTTTCTCGGGCTGGACCGTGATGTCTAGTTGCAAGGTCACGACTTCGTGTTTTAAGTTCGAAATCCAATTCCTCCAAAGAAACGTCGTATTGCTCATTAAAGCCGTTGGGGCCAAACATCCTCCAACTGGAGCAGTGTGGAAATTAAGAAAGGGGGTGCCTGCACTTGTACCGTCCTCGTCCTCTGATAGTGGTTCAAAATGGCAAGGTCGGTCCCAGAATAGCCCTAGTGCTGGTTTTTAAAAAGCGGGATGTTAATATAACTAGACTAAGCTTTTCACGAGTTTCATTTAAAATTTGAAACAGATCTACATTTTAGACACTAAATCTGCACAGCAAAGTTTATTTATCTAGCTTTTTATGTTTAGCAATCATCATTTGTTTTGACTTAGAATATAGAGGTAGACGAACTTCCTCTGAATAGATTATATTCTAAATATGGAAACAATCTTCAAATTTGATATAAAAACATTATGAAAAGTTTCGCTCTAGTTCAAAGAGTTTTAGAGTTATCGTATTCTCAGAAAGGCAGATATAATTCCAAAACTGCTTTTCTGTCTCAAAGAGAGTTCTGAAACATGTAAATACTTCAAAATCTTGATTTTTGATGCTTTGACGTAAATCTAATATACGAATTTTTAGAAAATATAAAACTTTATCTTCACATGCAGTAAAAACCAATAACCAGGAATTTCACTTAGAAAAAAAAAAGGTTTTTTAATTACCAATGAAAAAGAAGAGTTTTATCTGATTTCCCCCCCAAACAAATACATGCTCAAAGGCAACTACCCTTAACAAAAAGCAGATTGTCCGTCTTTTGCCACTGAATGTAGATAACATATCTTTAAATAAATCCTAACTCAAGAATTGTGCGAATCAGATCATCAATCAAAAGTTTTTATAAACGTTTGTTTTTACGATCTTTGCTATTGGCAAAAGTTAGAGAACTAAACACACTCAAATTACTTTTTTTTCCTTGTGAATTTTACTGATGAATTAATTAAATTTATTACCGATTCATTGAATGATTAATTTATAGTTTCTTCTATCACCAAAGAACTTTTCCTTAATAATTTTGCCTTAATGATAATTCCAAGAACTTTTCATTTGAAATACAGTGGTTTAGGATATTGTTAAAGGTTTTATAGTTGGTTTCCCAAACTATTGAATATTGATAAGATATTAACCCATTTGCATCATATGAAAATATGAAAAAAAAGCTCCATATCAAGGAAAAAACTTTATTTAATATTTAGGTGTAAAATTTTATAAAAGTAGAAAAAAAATCATTTTTGGACATTATTTGAAAGTAAGTTTGTTCAGTGTGGTAGTATTTGAAATGTTGGATGCATATATGTATGTAGTATATAATATGAATATAGTATATATCATATTATATGCATAGCATATAATATGATGCTGCGTATATATACGCTCCAGTGATAGAGACCACGAAAATTGAGCGTATAAATAAGCTAATGATGCAAATGGGTTAAATTGTGAATTATTTCCCTATTTTTCACTGTGCAGAATATACAAAAAATTTAATGAATGTGACTTTTAAATTCTTTGTTATAATTTTTATTATTTAGGGATATATTTTCTCCTCTCTCTTATAAATTGATCATAATGGCCAATATAGTTGCCGACATGTGGACGAACAGTTTAATCAAGAGTTTCCAAATATTGCGCAGAAATGCTGTGGAGTGTAAAAATATGCATCACTTGTGATTTTTTTTTCAAATTTTAAGTAAAAATTAAATAAATTAAGATGCCATAATTTTACTTATTTTTCTCAGAGGCAACTCCCAAAAAACATTGTTCCACAAAACATAATTATAAACCATTATAAAATTTAAACTTCTTTTTGATGATATCAATTCAATTATCTGCAAGTCTTTCCTGAATTTCAACATTTTTTAAAAATCATCTTTCATAATTTTCAAAAATGAGTTCCGTCGTTGAACTGAAACTCGAATCATTTTCAGTGTTCTGCCAAATATTCGATATCGAGATTTTTCTTTTATTATTGAAAACTAACAAAAAAGGATATTGTTTACTATTTCTGTAATGTTATTTCTGAAAATAGTCATCGGATCTCATGATTGACTGTATTATAATAGATACAGACATAATTTGATTGACTGTATTATGATACAGACATAATTT
>JAPMOQ010025070.1:353739-364265 GCA_026543055.1 Argiope trifasciata | reverse complement strand
GATACAGACATAATTTGATTGACTGTATTATGATACAGACATAATTTGATTGACTGTATTATGATACAAACATGATCTGATTGACTGTATTATAATAAATACAGAAAATACATAAAGGATGTAACAAGGTATGACTGATTAAATACCATGTCTGATAATGCTCGTCATAATTTGATGCTTAAAAGTATTTTCTTGTATAAATCCTGAACTTCAAAATTGGAAATTTTATAGAAACTAAATATAATTAGTATAAGTTTTCGACCAACCGGTTGGGTACCAAAGCGGGACTAATTTTGAAATTCTATTAATTTAATTATACCTCTAAAACTATTTAGAATTGTTTTAATTTCGGAATTTTTTTTAAATCATTTTCTTTCATATTTTTTAAAAATGGATTCCATCGTTAAATTGAAACTCGAATCGTTTTCAGTGTTCTACCAAATATTTGATATCGAAATTTTTCTTTTACTTTTGAAAACTAACGAAAAAAAAATACTGTTTACTATTTATATAATTTTAATTATGAAAATAATCGTCATCTCATGATCGACTGTATTATAATAGATCAAAATACAGAAAAGATGTAACAAGGTATGACTATTTAAATGCCATGTCTGACAATGCGCGTCATAATTTGATGCTTAAAAGTATTTTCTTGTACAAATCCTGAACTTCAAAATTGGAAATTTTATGGAAACCAAATATAATTAGTATAAGTTTTTGACCAGCAGGCTCCTTACCAAAAGAGGCTAGTTTTGAAATTCTATTAATCTAAATTTTTCTTCTAAAAACTATTTAGAATTGTTTTAATATAACGTAAACCTCTACTAGTAAAGCCCTCTAATTTAGCTAGATAGGTAGTTTGGGGTTTTATGGCGCAAGAGCCAGATATGGCTATACTGCGCCAAACAAATGGTATTAAAATTGCCATGCTCGATTTAGTCATACAATTTACAATTATAGGTTTTCGTTGTAAAATAAAAGACAGCCAATCATGAATAGTAACAGCGTTTTTTAAAAATATATATATAAATTATATCCCAGAAAGGAAATTTTTACAAAAATGGTAAAAAATTAAAATATCAATGATATTTAAAATTTGAAAATGCAATTAATTTAACATTAAAACAAGTACAAATTACAAAATCAAGCAAAATTTTTTTTAATCATTGTAATTCTTTGATACGATATTTTTTTAATATTTTTTATGAGAAGGGGTACTTAAAGGTTTACTGTAACAATATCTTTTTCTAATTTAGCATCATCTAAATTAGAAATGTTCTTGTTTCCATTGCCCGGATTTTATTTCAAACTATGAATCCCAATCAATAAAATCCGGCCATCATAACTAACCCGAATGACTTGCACACTGATTGGAGCAAATAACGACAAACTTGCAAGAACCGATTGGATTACTAGAAGAAAATATTTAAAAAAATTAATTTATATCGCTGCAATCAATAGGAAAGGTTTTGCTTTCCGCCATTTATTACCGGCAACTCTCCCATCTTAATGGACTCGTCAGACGCACTCAAAATTACTTCCGCGGAAGTAATTTCGAGTGGTATTTGTTAAGCTAAACCGTAATTCACTCTGACGTTGATGGGTGCTGCATCTGGAGAGTATAGAGAACGCCTAATTTCTCAGCCGACGCGTGCCGGAACACCTTCGGGACATCGATTTCCAAAATGGACCTTCAAAACTTGTAAATTATTGGGCAAATATTTAAGAGGTCAGGAACATTCGTTTTCCTTTTTATTAACCGATTTTTTTTTAAACTTTTATGGTTGTTAATGAAAGTTTCTCAATTTGGTGGATAATTTATGGAGTGCAATCTGTAGCGAATGTAGGATTAGGCAGCCAATGGCAATGAAGATATGTCCTTGGGATTCCAATTAAAAAATGACATTAGTCTAATGGCCAAATTAATAATTTGAAGGGAAAAATAAATTATAAAATATTAAGATTACATTATCTGCATAAATACGTAGACTTTTTTAAACCATTGTTAACCTTTTCCCGTAAAATGACGAGTATAGCTAGTCATTGTTTTATATGGCGTGACGAGTTATACTTCTCATGCGACTAAAGTTACTGTTAAATATAATAATTAATTTAATTTAAAATTTCTAGTGTATTGAATGCGGATACACTTTTATAACTTACTAGCCGCCTTCGGCGACCAGCTGGTTAGCCATGAGTAATGAGTTTTAAAATTTTCAATTAAATCACATATTCATTAGCTTTGAAGTAACTCCGGGCATTGATTGGCCTGAAATTAATATTTTCTTTAACATGATGGACTGAAAGTTCTAAAAGAACGCGTTTTCCTAATAATATTCTTTAATTTTATAAATCAGTCAGGTTTAATGATTGATTTAGAAGACTGATTGATGTAGCAACTTTTATTTAAAATAATAAAATATTCTGTAAAATATGGCTCACAGAGCAAAGTATGTAGAAATCTAAAATTCATTATTCATAAATGCATTGTTTGACTCAAATTACATAAAATGTAATTATTTACTTCATTTAGATCAAATTAATAGTATTAAACAATATATATGCCTATTAATAATATTTTACAAATTGGCCATTGGAAAGGAATTTGAATGCATATCCTGTATAAATAAAGATAATTTATTCAATTAATGATTTTAATATTGCAAACGACCATAGAATCCTTTGCCTTGCATTTTTAAAGAAAATATCACATTTTATATTTATTTTATTTTATCCAGTCACGTGCTAAAAGCATGGTTAAAATATTTATTTAAAAATTCGTAAAAAATAAAAATTTACATTATAAATTTAAAAAAACTGATACCGTTAGAAAGCTAATTTTTTATCTTTAAATTGATATAAAAATCATGTTTGTGCAATAATATTTTCGGAAGTTATAGCGGAAAAAAGTCGAAATTTCGCTTCAATTTTAATTAATTCAAATTATAATTAAAAATTCGAAAAAAAGGCTCCGAGGTGCACATCCCGATCTCCAAGGTATACATGTACCAAATTTGGTAGCTGTAGGTCCAATAGTCTGGCCTGTAGAGCGCCAACACACACACACGCACACACACACACATTGAGCTTTATTATAAGTATAGATATAGATATAGATGTTGATAATATCATAGATCACTTTTTTATATCGTTTGATTGTCTTGCTACAAGTTATGGCTAAACTATTAGTAGTCATTCTGATTAATTCGTTCATTCATTCCAATAAACAATTAGCCTGAACATCTGTCTTACTAAATGTTAAACATGCAGTGAAATAAACACCTTAATGAATAAGAGTAATGTAAATCAAGAAGACCAAAATGATTCAGAAAATTCAGAAAATATCAGCATATATTAAACAGATACTGATATTGAAACTAATGATAGCGAAATATTAGCAAGAAGAAAAAAACGTGCAAAATGACTAATAGGTGAATATTCTGAATACTCTGGAGTCGTAGACACATTATGTGCCTAAAATTATTTTTAAAAAAAATACCGGAGTGCCTAGAGTAAACGCGAAAACTAGGGGCTAATCCGAAATCATTAGAGATTTTTGAAGAAATGTCGAATATGAACTTACAAATTACAATTACATCCATTCCAAATATATAATTTTAATTAATAATTATAAATTAGTTAGAATTTTAAAATAAACTTTTTCTTAAATAAAAATTAAATAGCTATATCATCCATAATTTTTGCATTCTTAAATCTTACTGGAGGGGGTTAAATAAACTGCTATATTATCAATTATGCACTTAAATTACGTAATAAAATATCAACTATTAATTTAAATGGATGTTGATTGAATGTTAAGTGAACTGCATATAAATTAACCATTAGAGGAATTCTATAAAAGTGGGATTTTTTAATATTATATTTGTTTGAAGCTTATTATTTACTTACAATCTGTCTCAGAAATAAAATGCTTTCATTTGTCAGCAAAGGAATCCTGAACGATTAATTTTCCAATAGTTTCAGTGCTCAGTTCTTTTTTTATATTGATGGGCATATTAAAAAATAAATAAACATATGTACTTTCCCAAATTTCCAAAATAAAAAAATAATTAAAATGTATCTTTAATATATTATTTATGTGAGAAAAGTTTTAAAATATGAATCTAAAATTAATATAAATCAATAATCATAAGTGAGCCTTAAAATATACAATAATTAGAGGCATAAAATTTTTAAATCTATTACTGTATGTATTATAATCAACTAAAATTTAAGAAATTACGATGGTAAATTTTGTATATAAAGGGTTTCTTTTTACGTGTTAGTATATGAACATTACCAATATAGCATTAAATTTTTGTTTCCATCTGAGAACTAATCTATTGGTTCAGTAACCTCTTTACAAGTTGTATTATTTTTTGTCTAATTAATATAAATGACATATATGAAGAATATACTATTTATCAACGTTTAGAGACAAAAGTAGATAGTCTTATACGTTGCTTAATAGGGACGATTAATTTTTTTAAATAAATTAGAAAGGGAAAATATTCATTTTTCTTCAATAAAACTATTGTTTTATAAAAAAAAATCTCGCAATTCCTGAACCATTAAAATCCATGAAGAATCTTTAAATTTTACAATATTCATGTATACATAGATGCAAAAAAAAAAAATTGAGTTGTAACTAATGCTTAATTCTTGTTTATTCATTGTATCGTTAATCATTTGTTCATTTTGATACACTTGCTAGGCGCTTCCTTTTGACGCTTAAAATGTAAGTTAAAATAATGAACATTACAGATTTCAACCCATTGATATTTGATACAATCTAGCATAAAAAATATAAATAAGATGTTTACAATTTTTAATCATTCTTTACCTTATATCATGCACTTAAAAAACCATCTTATCTAACGCAATTTGGTGTTTCTCATTAGTAGGAATACTTTTATATTTGTCACTTTTATCCGTGTCATAGAGGTTTCTGGTCAACTTAAATACTGATGATTACAAAATGATATTTATTGTTTTCAGTATTATATTCTGATGATGATTAGGTGTGTGCCCAAAGTGGCGTTACACCGGTGAAATGCTTACAACTAACAAAATAGAATTTAAATAGCCATCAAAAGACTCGCTATTCAAACATAACTTTCCCATGCACTTGTACAAAATGCAAAAGAAGCTAAAGGCAGCCATAAAAAAAAATTTTTAAAAATAATAAAAGCAAAGAGAGAAAGAAAATAAAAGCATAGAGGGAAAGACAAAAAAAATAATATGAAAAATAAAAAAATACTAAAAAAATAAATAATAAATAAATAAAAACATATGAATAAATATAAAAATATAAATAAAGAATAGTCCATTATCCGGAACAAACAGCTACAGTTACATGAAAAATTTAAATTTGTATATGCCAAGATATTTGTGATTAATTTATACTGTTCTTAAGTGTTTACTCAATTATTTACAAAACTTTTTTAAAAAATGATCATTCTTTCAATCAAAAACAAAATTTTAATTGGATTTTCGTATTTCTATGTAACTTAATCCTAAATCAAATGTCTGATTTTATATATTTTGAGGATTATAACAAAATAATAAGTGAATTTTTTAAATAATTGAACTACTTTTAATTATTGGGTTTTGTTAAAATCATTTCAAAGTAATAATAATTTCTCTAGAAAAGTGGTATTATGTTAGGTTGAAAGCCATTAAGTATTTTTCTAATAAATCAATGATACCTTGTTTTATTATAAAGAAGAAAATCAAACCAAAGACTTTCATATGCAATTGATAGCAGTTTTTACAAAGTGAATTTCTTGTTAATTAAATGAAAGAAATTAAATTTATAATATTAAATTGAAAAGCTGAATTTTATTCCAGAAATATGAGATAATATTTTTTAAAACAACTCTAAGCCCATTTTGAAGAAAATAACAAGCATATAAGTCAGGATTTTGAGGTTTGTTTCAAATAAAATTGTTCAAACATTTTTTATATATATTTTGATATTTATTGAACTGTGAATTCAATATTCGTAGCTTGTTAACTCAGAAAAGGCGGCTTATCAGTCTTCAGTTTCTCTTTTCTTTTCCCGCAACTACGTTAATTAAATTTTTCATTCTTAGACTGGCTTCAGAAAAAGCAATTAATTTTAATTAGATGTATTTTTACAGTGTTTAATGATATTGTATAATTAAAAGGGATTTTTATTCTTTTGCCTGCTAAATAAATCAAATGAAACCACTGTCATTTGTTTAAGGTTTCAGAAGTTTTCAGGAAAAAGAAACATGGGAACACATTTCTAAGACTGCAGTTATTCTCTCTCGTAATTATTTCAAACAAAATATTTCAAAAAATAAATATCCAAACAAAATAAGAGGGTTCATCGTTGTTTCAGAGATAATTTATGTATTGAAATAAAGGAATTATAAAAATAATGTATTTATAATACTTATTTAAAAATAAATAAGAATTATGAAAAATCAGTAAATACCTGCTAAAATGCAGTATTTGAGTTTCTAATTTTAACTGCTCTTAAATACACTTTATTGCCCATGTTTAAATTATTTAATTCTTTAAATCATGTTTATATTATCCAGGTTACATAAAATATTCTTTGGTTTATTATTATTGATTCAGGTTATATTATACAAAATATTGCTGTTTATATTATCCAATTCTGAATGATATAATGCTCAGGAATTCACACTATTAACCAGTTAACTGTTTTTGACGAGTATACTCTTCATAAGAAAAGTGCATTACTCGTGTTGACGAATTTATTGAATTTTATATTTATTACGAATTATTATATTTAAATAATAATTGTTTAATTATTGAATTTATAATTATTTATTTATTATATTTATTTTAATATTTATGTGTTTATATCAATTTAGATACTCATTTTCCAAAGACATCGAAACAGTTAACTGGTTAAATGTCATTAGTTTAAATCCTGGGGCTTATTGAGTTGTGCATGCAAAAATACATAAAGACAGACTGAAGATCTTTTGCAAAGCTTGTTTCAAAAACTGATACAGGACTATACTCAAAACATTAAATATGTGTGCCAAATACAAACCTTTATTACTCTTTTCAGTTACCATGCTCATGTGTACTCAGACAGCAAAACTTTCTGAGTGGATGAGTGGATTAAAATTTAAAAGAATCTATAAATAGGAAAAACTAACATACATGGCATAGAAATTACTCACTCTTATTATTTATTGTTGAATGGCAACAGTTAAAGATAAACTATTGGAACTTTTCAAACTTCTTCATCGAAATGGATGTTTTTACAGTTGCGCTTGATTTCAAAGTTTTGTTAGTTAACAGAGCTGAAAATTGTTATTAGCAATGTTTTGGAGAGAGTTATCATTGCGATAAGTTAGAGAAAAGAAGATATAAAATTAATAGTTATCATCAAAACAAAAAAATAAATAAACAAGCATTAAAAAAAGCTTAACCGTCTCAAAATAGATAATTGTTGGGACATTTTTCCGAAATAATCACTTAAAAATGTCTAATCTGGGCTAAAACGATGGTCACAAAAGTGGCTGATTACATAAATTTGATGCAAAGACCAGGAATGCTACGAAAGTGCTATACTTATATATAGTGTGGAATGAAAATTTTGATAATTTTTATGAATTTGGAAGGTAAAAAACATTAGAATTATATACTGAAATCCTTTTTATATAGCATACTTCATCAAGAAACAGTAGTTGTATTTTACATTTTTAACAAAAGCCTTCACTCAATGAAGGGGCATTTTAGATCATTCAATATTTGCATAAAAAATAAACCTTTTTTAGCGAATCGAATGAATTTGAATATATATTCATTGTAAACAATAGGCATCATCTGGTAGCGTATTAAAGAAAAGTAGTAACAACCATTATGTTTGTAGCAATGAATTAAAGTCATAGACTAAGAAGATATTATTATCATAGGGACATCTATATTTGTATGTTAATTAAAGTATGCTTTTAAAATTGTTAACTGCATGATTATGGTAAATTTTAATACATTATTGCTATATTTTCGGAAAAATATTCTATTTTATTTATTGTATGTTTTTTTCTTCTTTGTAGGTAGGTGGGGTAATGGGAGGAGAGGCGGCCGCTCTTCTGGTAAGAATCTTTTTTCGTAATATTTCATGTTTAATATTTCTTTCATAATCGATAAATTGTTAATGGACTGTACAATATATTGCACATATCTTGCTTTCAATTCTTTAAAAACGCATTTATGTAAACTTAGAATTTTATTTATTAATTAGTTGATATTCCAGGCATTTTTCAGAATTAAAACACTTTCATATTTTTAAAATAAAATATTATAATAATATAAAGTAAAATATTATAATAATATAAAGTAAAATATTATAATTACATAAGGTACTGATTATTTTTACTTTTACTTTTATCTGAAAGGAACCAAATATTTTTTTATTATAATCGAAAGCTAATTTTTTTCAATATTTGTCTATTTTTAAAAAACGGTAGAATATTTAATTAAACTTTTGCATAAGTTTCATCTTAATTAACTTTTTTAACATACTTGGAGACAATAAAAAAGGATTTAATATAATAAATGTTATTCTAATATTTATAAATAATATAATAAATATTATATTAATATATTCTAATATTTTCATTCTATTAGAATTATGAAATTGTCGTTAAAATATTCTTTGCAATATATTGAACATTTATAATTATTATTTATTTAATCAGAACTACGATGTCTCTAAAATCATATTAATATTTACTATCAAAATTTGATGTGATAAAAAAGCTCTTAAATTATTTGGATTTCTATCTCTTCCCGATCAATTTACGAATTCACTTTTTTATGTAATTTTCTTTCTTATTCTCATGGCAATAGAGAATTCCTATAAAAACTTTGTGGAATATTTTAATTTTTTCTATGAAAAATTAAATAGATTATTAAAAAGAGATGTCTTTCAAGATCAGTTGTTTTGCTAAAAATTTCGATTATATATTTTATATAACTTTGTTTTAAAAGCTTTCGCTTCCTGGCTTAGGGGTAGCGTGTCTTCCCCGTAATCTGTGCGTCCCGGGCTCTAGTCCCGGTTCGGGTATGATTGTTCTTTGTTCTATCTTTGATGTGCGTGAATGTGCGCCCCCCTGTAAAAAGGGGTTGTGCAAGCGAATGTGTGCGTCACCTTCATTTGAGCTAGAAATCAGACTTCTGCCTTCTGAGTGCTCAGGGGTCTTTACCCTCAGAAGCAACAGCACCCCCTTTTCGTGGAAACACGGACACGACTTCAATATCATCATCAAAAGCTTTCGCTGCAAAATTCACTTAAACTTAATAAATTTAGTCATATATCGTCTTGCATGGTTCTTTTCACTGTGCTCAGTATATCCTTGATATTCTATCTGAATCCTTAATCATTGATTTTCTATCCTTAATTTTCTATCTGTATCCTTAATCTCCGAAAGTTGCCCCGACTCCGTATAGGATATACTGGCTTGAAGCACAAGCGTCTCATTTTTGGCAAAAGGCCCCCAGTGTGCCAGATGTGTCACGTTGATTTAACTATTAAGCACATTTTAATTGAATACTCACGCTTTAATTCGTGTCAATTGCACTTTTTTAACTCATTGTCATTGACTCAGTAATACTTGGTGGGTGAAGAACATCACCCAAACATTTTTAAATTTTTAAAATCCATTGACTTTTATATATGTATTTAGCTATTTCTTTTGCTGCTTACTCGCCATCTTTTCATTGATTTTTTTAACAATTTTTGAACGAAAATCATTATTTAAACTTTTATTTGGAAATTTTAAATTTTTGAAAACATTTTATATCATCTGAATGTGTGCGTTTTTACTTTATTTTAGACATTTTAATGCTTAGTTCTTTAAATCTCGTAGGATTTCAAACCATATGCTTGGCGCAGTTTGGCCAAATATGGTTCTTGCGCCAAAAAAATCCAACTAACCAACCAACCAACCTTAATCTTCGGTCTTCTATTCTTAATTTTCTATCTGTATCTTATGCAAATAAGTATATCATAGGAAAGAATTGCCGTGTTTAAAAATAGGCGCAACTAAAATTTTTCACTATCTCTTAGTTTTGAAGTTAAACCTTAATTGTAAAATAACAAAAAAAAAATTTTTTTAAATTAAGGCATAATTTTTACTAAAACTTACTTAACTCAAAAAAATAAACTGAAACTTCATATCTTTTTGTACTATTAAGAATGAAAAAAAAGTCATGTTGAAATAATAATCTAGCATAAATAAAAGAGGTTTCCAATTTCACTTTAAAAATGAAATATATCTTATAAAATATGCTTCATTAAAGTATTATAGTATAATTTAATTAAAAACATGAAAAAATTACACAGCAATAATTAGTACACCTGAAAATATAGTTTTTGAATGATAACATAATGCAAAAATAATTTTTGATTTTTAATATTTTAAAGATAAAAAATAATTAAATATTAAAATTTCGTTTTATAATTTTATTAATTTCAAAATATCCATCCAAAGAGCTATATTACCACCTTT
>JAPMOQ010025070.1:333733-348780 GCA_026543055.1 Argiope trifasciata | reverse complement strand
GTGAAATACTTTTTCATTTATAAGGGTTTTTAGAAAAAATAAGTTGTGTGACCGGTGGTTGGTGGGTCCTAATTAAGATAAGCCTTCTTGTGTAACAATAATTTATTATTAAAACATATAAGGTTGCGTTACACACAAACACAAACAGAGAGTGGACAAAACACGTCAACACATAACGATAACAGAGGCTTAACTGACTGTCTCTCTAAGCACTCGCCAGAGGGAGGCGTGTAATGAGTGAATCATAGTGTAGGAGGAACAGAGAGTGCTACAGTTGTAAATTTATGGAAAAAATGCATGTATACGTATGATTGTATACATAACTACTTTGTATCTCAAAATATTTCTTAGATTCTGGTTCATTTCATTCATCATTACATTCTATAACTTGTGTACAAAGAAAAACAGGATTGCTGCATTACCATTTTGTGTAGAGTGTTAACCGTTTTGGTTCAATTTTATTAAAATTTGCTTCAAATTTTTCTATTTCTCAAAATATATTATATTTTCAAATATTTTTTTGTATTTATAGTATTTTGTATTATAATTGAAAATACATCTAAAAGCCATAGTTTTTAAAAAATCTATTTTTTCAAAAAACTTTTATTCAAACTTAGTCGAATACCTTAAAAAGCATAAAAATAGAGGTATTTACATAAAAATTTCAGCGCATGTTTTAAATAATATGGGAAATGAAGTGAACCAAAAGTTTTATAGTGGGTGAAATAGTTTTTTCATTTACTGGTATTTTAAGTAAAATTAAGTTGTGAATTTATCGAACAAATGCATATATACGTATAATTATATCCATAACCTCTATGCATCTCAATGTTTTTCTTAGATTTTGGTTCATTACATTCTATAACTTGTGAACAAAGAAAAATAGGATTGCTGCATTACCATTTTGTGTAGAATACAAACCGTTTTGATTAAATTTTACTAAAATTAATTACAAATTGTCCCATTCCTCAAAATATATTTTCAAATAATTTTTTTTGTATTCATAGTGTTTATAATTGACAATACAACTAAAAATTATGAATAGTTTTCAAAAAATTTCCTTCAAACATAGTCGGATACCATAAATTCATCTTGCTCCAGTACGTCTGCTGACAATTCCGTTGATGAAACTGTCAACACACTCTCATTTTTGCATCTTTTTTAGTATAAATATTTCGCTAGATTGATTGAAATGAACACATTTTCAAAATGTTGAGCTTACTACTCATCTCTACGTTTCGCCTTTCCTTTGTGCCACTGTAACGTATTCACCAAGCCATAAGAATATTTTGATGCAATTTCCATCCGACGTGAGGCACTTTCTTGCATTGTCTTCGTCATTCCTTGCCTCGATTCGGTTGCGCAAGAATGATCCACTACAATTTGGAGAATACGTGATTCTTCTTTTAGTCTCGAAGACCAAATCTAGAAGAAGTTTTATTCCGGTCTTTATGGATGGGAAAATGTAATGTCAAATCTTGAGAAATAAGTTGTGCTGAAAGTCTTTTTGATTATATAAATCTCATTTTTATTGAAAGGTCATTTTTATTAAGATTCTTTTATGGTATTTTTATGTGTTAACTATTAGTTGCGTTGCTAACGGTGCGTTGCTATCGTTAAAAAGAATAATATTACGTGAAATCAATTAAAAATTTTACAATGTTTTATCGAAATAGGATGAACGGTACGACAGTATATAAAATTCGAGCAAACAAATTCATTTTTATATATTAGATTTGTGTATTCTTTTAGAATTATAAAACTTGGTGTTCTTTCAGAATGGCAACAAAAGAAATTATTTATTGTATTCATGACTCGTTTAATATTCGTTCAGAATTCTCAAATTTAATTTTAGAAAATGTGATTAAAATATTTTCTTTTAAAATTGATTAAACATAGAAAACATATTTATACCATAAAATCGTTAATATAGTTGAAAAAAATGATTTTAAAAAATTAAGATGGTGTAAAATTATTTTTATTAGAATATTTTTTGCTATTACTAGGAAAAACACTAAAATTTAATTAAAATATTAAATCCCCATCTTTGATCTCCCCAAAACTTTCTCGCATAATTTGTAATACAGTTATTACCTCTGAGATTGACTTGCATGACATTTGTGTACTATAGCAATAAAATATTAATCTTTGACTTGGATTTCACATTTCTACAGAATCTGTTGTCCCCTTGGAGAGTTATTTAAAGATTAATCCTTGGTAAATAGATGTGGTTGATATTAATTTTTTTTTGAAAAAAATTTAGATAATTGTCCTTTCCCTATAAACAACCCGTAGTTGTAAACAATAAGCTGACCAAGTTTCTTCGCAATCGGTAAACGGTTTAGGCAGGCATAAGAGACATACAGACAAACATTCATTTTTATTTATATAGATAATTTAATAATCCTTTAATTTTTGGACTAAAGCAGTCTATACTATGCTACTACATAAATTTTAAATTATTGATATGTATCTTAGAAATAAACAAAATTGTAATTGACACGTTATAATATGCCTATTGAATATAACTTTAGGTGAAAATCACTTTTTAAAACTTTAAAATATTGAGAGAAGTTTTTTGTTTCATTTTATATTAATGCTTTGACTTTTTAGAAATAATTTTGAAGAATAAAAATATTCTACGATTCAATTATTTTCTGATTAGCCTTATTTCAGTGTTTCTAAGTAGAATTGTTACTGAGAGAAACAATAATTTTAAGCCAAAAGTTTCTTAATATGTATTTTTGTTATCTACTAATTCTAGCTTGAGGATTTTTCTATTATCAGTATTTCGACAATATTTAAATTTGATCCATAAATACTAGGAAAAGCATTAAAATTTTATCATATAATTGAAAATAATGTTTTGTAACCAACACATTAATATAAATTTTAGAAAATTATTAAATTTTCGTAATTAAAGAAAACACTTCCGATTAATTTTTCAAATCAATCCAAATCCAAAAGAAAGTAGTAATTACTTTTCATTTTTATTGTGTTCCAATTTCAAAATAGGTAACCTGAGCATTGCTCTGACAAAAATAGAATTAAATAACGTCTAAAAATAATAATTTTTCAAGATAATTCATATTTTAATTTCTTTTAGCATTCCTTTGGTTGATTTTTTCGAAGTGTGGATGTATTGGAAATAAAATACGATTTTATTTTATTCTATTGATTGTAAATGTCTTTCAATGACTTGCAATAGTTTGTTAAAATAATGTTTAAAAATTAAACAAAAGTTTAAATCATGTATGCGGATTTTTATCTTTGTTAACACATTGTATTAGGGCGCATTTCGCTCGTAAATTTAGTTATTCATTTAAATCTCAATTAGATCGAAAATTAGTTCTTTTTTTAAGCAACTTTGCGTATTTTATATTTAAATATATAAACAAATATATAAATAACAACCATAAGATTTTTGTAAACAAAAAATATATTTTTAGTGGATAAATTTATAATAGTATCGTAAATAAGAAAATCAAATGGAAATAGTAGTATATAATTTCAATTTTTTCGAATTATGTTACTTATAAACATTTTTACATTACAAAAAAATAGAAAGAGCAATCATAAAACTGATAATGTTTTACAGTGTGGTAACATTCAAAGCATTTTCCTCTGTGAAGAGGTTCACGGCAAAATTCACTTTATTTCGCGAGGATAAATGAAAAGTTAACTTTAAATCTAAATTGATTTTTAATCAACCTTCCCGTTCTGTCAACTGATATAAAAACTAGTTTTTATTTATCTAAATTTTTCTACAATCTATGTAGTGGACAAGAACATTCGGCTTCGTTTTCTTGTCTATACCGTTATTTATGTACCCACAAACAAGCCATGTTGTTACTCTAACCCGTACTAGTACGTGACCCACTCTCAAGTATCAATCGTCAGAAAACGTACTTGTACGAGTCCTGAATACAATGTGTTAATATAATACATATTTTTACCGAAATAATTCGCAGATCTAATTTGCATGATTCACTTTCGTTTATAATTTAAAAGGGAATTTAACCAATGTTTTAGAATTAAAAGAATGGAACTCAAAAATTATTTCATTAATCTAAATAGATAATTCTCAAGGTATTCATCCGAGTTGGAACAAGATGGGTCTATGTATTCAATTTTTTGTATTCTAAATAAAGAAATTAGAATAATATATGTATCTATTAAGAAAGAATATGCTATAATAGCAGCAACCTTTATTACTCAATGAATAAAGTATATTTGTAGAATTAACGACTAAGAAATAAGGTAGAACTAACGATTAAGAAATGACCTCATTCCGAAGATTAATTTGAATCTGAAAGGGATTTAATCCTGTTAATGGTGTATAGTTGCAATTCATTTATACTTTCCTTTTTGAGTTTTTTCTCTCCTCTTCTACGTGGATTTTCATTATCTGAATAGCTATAATCATGTTTAATATCTCTATATTTTGCCTGGCATTCCTTTATGTAATTCTTTGTATTGCTTTTTTTTTCGCTTCCTTGCTGTTGTATTTTATTTATCTATAACGTTTACGAACCCGCAAATCAAAATTAATCTTTAAAATTAGATTAAAAGAAAGAAAGATCCAAGTAAAAAAAATCAGAAAAAACATTAAGAGTCCCTTATCTGGTCCTTGAAATGAGAATATAATGAATCAGTATAAATACAGAATAATAAATATTTTAGATCTTGGCTCATTGTCCTCTGTTATAATCTCGCATAAAAAAAGTTAATGAAACACGAAATTTACGATCTCACATTAAATTGGTATTCATGCTTAGCTTTAATCACACCGATAAACTATTAAAAACACTTGCCTCAGTTGCTTAACTCAAAGCAGATATTGGGATTTGCTCTTGCAATTATGATGCAGACGAAATAGTTGAGATATTTAACTCCACCTTGCGTTGCAGACGTTTTTGTGTTTTTTGTTACAGATATCAACTGTGTACTTTATATATGAAATATTGTTACTGCTATTGCATTGAGGTGCACTTATTTGCCACAAGAAAAAAGCAAATGTTATCAGAAATCATATTTTGTATTGCATAATTTCGAAATGGTATAAGAAATCATTCATCTCTTGTATTTAATAATTTCGAAATGTTACAAGAAATCATGTCTTGTATTTAATAATTTCGAAATGCTATTGCATGTTCTCAAGACTTTTAGATTTATGATTGTGCACAATTTGATTCGATTTTTCTTTCTTTCTTTGGCAGGCTCGTCTCGCGGTCCCGGC
Source organism: Argiope trifasciata (assembly GCA_026543055.1). Taxonomy (NCBI): domain Eukaryota; kingdom Metazoa; phylum Arthropoda; class Arachnida; order Araneae; family Araneidae; genus Argiope; species Argiope trifasciata. Next base: position 343,541 of record JAPMOQ010025070.1, on the reverse strand, counting down.
GACTGGTCCGAAGAAGGGGCGAACGGAGGTCCCCGACACTCGGGCAAAAGATCCCAGGGGAGGCGGCACCACCAGCCACCAGAATCCACAATCCTGCACGACGCAAGACCCCCGGCGGACATGGAAGTGAGTCACTCCCTGCATTATTTCACACGATACGCATGCCTCATAACAGTTTAAGGTATCCGATTACGTTGAAAACACTGGTATTCGACCACATTGGCCATGTTTTTTAAAAAGTGTTATTTCTTGTCATTCAGACTTTTCTCTTTCCAAAACAGATTGTGTTTTTTTTCTTAGAAAAGGAAGGTCTAACTTATTATCCAGAGGAATTTTAAGCAAAATTAATTTTTCAACTAAAATTTGTCTTTAAGTTCCATTTTAATTTTTATAAAAATTATCCACCATTAACATGATATCCCCAAAACTAATAGAGGTATTTACCTAAAAATTTCAGCGAGTGTTTTAAATAATATGGAAAATGAAATGAACCAAAAGTTTTATTGTTGGTGAAATACTTTTTCTGTTATAGGTATTTTTAGAAAAATTAAGTTACGAATTTATAGAAAAAAAATGCATATATACGTATATTTTTACCCGTAACTTCTTAGCATCTCAAAATGCTTCTTAGATTTTGGTTTCTTTCATTCATCATTATGTTCTATTACTTGTATGCAAAGAAAAATAAGATTGCTGCATTACAATTTTGCGTAGAATGTTAACCGTTTTGGTTAAATTTCACTGAAATTTACCACAAAATTTCCTATTTCTCAAAATATATTCTCAAATTATGTTTTTGTATTTATAGTGTTAATAATTAATAATACATCTAAAAAACAAAAAAAGTTTTTTTTTAAATCAAATTTTTTCTTTGAATGTAGTCGTTACCTCAAAGAAAGCACAATTGTTTTAGAATACAGGATTTTTTTACAAAGTCCCACTTAAGGTACCCGACTACGTTCGAAGGAAAAATTTTGAAAAATTATGTTTTTAAAAAACTATTTTTGGTTTTTATATGTATTGTCAATGATAATCTCTATGAATACGAAAGAGAATATTTGTAAATACAATATATTTTGAGAAATAGAAAAATTGTAGTATATTCAAATGAAATTTTCCTAAAATGGTCAGCACTCAACACAAAATTGTATTGCAGTGATCCAATTTCTCCTTGCTCACAAGTTATAGAATATAATGAGGAACGAAATGGACCAAAATTTAAGAAAAATCTTTAGATGCTCAGAAGTTATGGGTAAAAATATACATATACGCTTTTTTTTCATAAAATCACAACTTAACTTTTTAAAAATCACCTATAAATGAAAAAGTGTTTCACCAACAATGAAACTTTTGGTTCGTTCCTTTGCCCATATCATTTGAAACACAAAATTGAAACTGTTACGTAAAAACCTCTGTTAGTTTTTGAGATGCCATGTTATCAGTGAAGAATTTTTATGAAAACTAAAACTGAAGTTAAAGACAAATTTTAGCTGAAAAATATGTTTTGCTTAAAATTCCCCTGGATGATAGGTCAGGTCTTCCTTTTCCTAGAAAAAATAAACTGTTTTAGACTGAGGAAAGACTGAATTACAAGAAATAACAATCAAAAAAATAATTTGCCAACGTGATCGGCAACCAGTGTTTTTAACGTAGTCAGGGCCGTGGTGGCCTGGTGATAAGGTCTCGGCTTCGGAACCGGAGGGCTTCAGGTTCGAGACTCGATTCCACCGAAGAGCCGTCGTGTGAGGGTGTCTCTTGCACTTTAAATCTGTCAGGCCAAACGTCCTCCTAGTGTGGTGTGGAGAGGGGGGTGCCAGTTCAGGTGTAGTCCTCGCCATCTGATCTTGGTTCAAAATGACGAGGTCCGTCCCAAAATAGCCCCCCTGTTGCTTTAAACGGGACATTAATATAACTAAACCAAACCTTTAACGTAGTCGGATACCTTAAATTTCACTTATGTAAGGATTAACGAATCAGCATGCTAATCGCATTTGTTCATGTTTCCACTCATTATCGGAATTCTTAATCACGGACCGATCATATGTTTATAATGAACTGTTGTTGAAAAATATGCCATCAATTAAATCCTTATATAAGAACAAATCAAAAGAAAACGAATTAATATTTAACGTAGGGTTGCGTGAATGTGATGAAAAAGGTATGTAGAGGTAGAAAGGGAAACAAAAAAAAACAATACCTATTAATATACGAACTTACTTTTTGTAATTTTGAGGAACCCCATGATATACGCTGGCGGTTGGCCAGGATTGGATTGGATTGTGTGGCTTAGCTGTGCAAGAGTCATAGCTGGCCATACTGCGCCAGACATATGGTTAAAATATGAAATACTCGTCTTCTATGAAAGTATGTAAAAGTAGAAAATATTTGACAAAATTACATTGTAATGTCTCTCAACATTATAAACAAGATGTAAGAAATGACAATAAAAGGAAGTATTAAATAAGATAGTAAAACCCAATTGCTTTTAAAATTTTAAAAAGATTTTTGTGGGGACGTTCTTCTACAAGCATGTTTGTTGCTGAAACATGAAAATAATTTAAAAGATGATGTTTAAAATCAGCACATTCAACCAAAAGGTGATTGGTCAGTGTAATTTCACTATCGGAAAATATCGTCCGGCAGTCAGTCGGTTGCCAGCGTCATATTTGGAATTAATGCAAATCAATATTTGTTATTCATTTTTTTAGAGGCAGAAGTTTTTAAAATGCGAGAAATACATCCATAAATGAAGAAAGAGTATTAAGAACGCTTATTGTAATTAACGTTTGAAAGACTGGCATGCTACCTGCGTGTTGTCCTTTTGATTTTTGCAATATGAACAATCACTTAAGGCCTTATCACACGGCAAAATATCGTCCGCACTTTTTCGTCAGCAAACGACAATGAAAGTGACGTCATTTTAACATTTCACATGATTGGGTGAATTTCTTTTGCCGACAATATTTCCTTCACTATCGTTAGCATTTTCAAGCTTGTTAAAAAAAGTTGTCGATGACGAAAAACTTGCTTGGTCGGTTCTTAAGGTTAGAAACGGAAAATTGCTGAAGAAAATTATGGTCAATATTTCGCCATGTGATAAGGCCTTTATTATGTTGCAATCACGTGTTTGTCTTGGCAAGAAAGATATTGGATGACTGCTTATTTTTACTCGGATTGCAAAATCATAGAAAGGGGTTTCAGTTTTAGCCAAAAAAATTCTACGAATAAAATATTCCCAACTTAGTGAAAGAGGAAAACAAGTGCTTAAGCATCATATTTAGAGATTACGTTTAAAAATAAATTATACCATTTCTTTCTGTAATTCCTGACTTTCTTCTATAAAGCTGGTATACTGGAGCATTATACAAGCCACTATATCGGCGCAAATCTCGCCAAGCAGACTTTTTGGCGACATCACACTGTCGCAATTTTGGCGTAGACGATAAAATGTCTGCGGCTTTCTTTAAAAATAAAGCGGCAAAAGTTTACCGATGGCGATATTCCGTTTGGCGTTGGTTGCATCATTATTGGCGACTTTTCACCTGCGCCAGTATAATGGAAAAGTACCATAATCACTTCTCAAAAAAAAGGGGAGATGTATATTCATTTATTGAAACAAAATTGAAACCATCTTACTAGAGAAACTACAGGAATAAGTACGGAAAACAGTTATTTTTATTTCCATTACTTTGCAAAGCCCTGGAGAAAATTATAACAACAAGAGCATTATTACTTTCTCCTATTCAAAACATACGAAAAAGGTATAAAAAAAAAGAGGAAGAAGAAGAAAAACTGTGTCAAAAAATCTAGCACAAAATTCTGAAGAATTCTCACAACGAACTTCGCTGAATCCGAAAACACATAAGTATGACTGCCTGTGAATACGAGTACTCAAAAACGTTTTAAACTGAATAAACGAAATTCGAAATACAGTCTTCCAATCAGATTTGTAGATTTCTATCAAATTTTGAATGCAATGCCTTCACAAGACTAAATACAATTTAAATACAATGTTTGTCTGAATACAACTTAAATACAATGTTTGTCTGAATGCAATTTAAATACAGTATTTGTCTGAATGCAATTTAAATACATTGTTTGTCTGAATGCAATTTTAATACAATGTTTATCTGAATGCAATTTAAATACAAGTTTGTTTGAATGCAATTTAAATACAATGTTTGTCTAAATGCAATTTAAATACAATGTTTGTCTGAATGCAATTTAAATACAATGTTTGTCTGAATGCAGTTTAAATAAAATGAGTACAAATACAGATAGGCAAATTTTCTTTATAGTTTTGTTAAACAAAGCGTAGATCCAGGGCCAGCCATTTGGGAGGGTGCAGCGGGGGCTATGCCCCTGGGCCCCGCGACTGATTGGAACCCCACTGTGATTAAGAATTAAAACAGTGCTCTGAATAATAATAAAGTTACACATAATAAAAGTCTGCAAGCTTGTTTACCTGTGACTTTCTGAGCATCGACTGACGCCTTTATTAGAAAAAAATCACTGTGATATCTATGAAAAAAGCGGGAAATGCCCATTTATCAATACGGAAATCTCCGTCAGACATGTTAAGACAGAGCGGCGTGCCCTGCGCCCAGAAGTCGAGGCTGAGGTTGTGTTCAAATGGACTCGTAAATCATCAGCTATCTACTTTTTTCTATATCTAACGTAATATTTTTTTAAACTTTACATTGCCAGTTACTAAATATAATAAATGCTGAACCCTCTTTCAGCAAATTAAAATTAAATAAAGGTTTATCTTCCGTCAAGCATACGGGCACAATGCTTAAACGCTTTTGCTATACTAAGTATCGAAAAATTGTAAGCATTGTAAATTTCCTGCAGTAATTAATAGCAAAAACAAAATCACGCATCATTAAATAAATATGCAAATGACCGGTGTTTTTTTACACCTTGCTAAAAATGTAGGGTCCCAAATGGTTTCTTGCACCCTGGTCCCTACATAGAGAAGGCAGGCTCTGCGTAGATCCACATCATCATCAGTACGAAATCTGTCCACATATTGGATCTCTATCAGTCTCTTTATTCCCCTACGTGTAAATGAGAAATGATTTTTATAAATACAGTTATGTATGTAGTCTTGTCATTAAAACCGTAATCTTTTGCGTTAACTTTTGTTTCCAATTGATAATCAAAATGCACGTTTGGTTTTCTATCCCATTCTTCGGGGCAAAACAGGCTCAGGCATGGGTGCCTTGAAGAAAATTTAATTTTGAATCTTTATAATTTAATGTCAAATTTTGGGCCCAAAATTCTTTAAATGGTATTTTCAAATCGGATGTAATTTATAGAGTTTAGTAGTATCTATAATACATTTTATATCTAATAGATGGCAGCACCAAATTTTATCATTTGATTTTTTTTATGCTTTTATATTCGTTATTAATTTTTTCTCATAATTTTTTAATCGGAAAAAATAATTTTACAATTTTTCGAGTAATAACATTAATTATAATTTCTCAATATGTTATTAAGTATTAATTAGTTTATAACGTTTTCTTTTGTTACTATTGAATCATTCTAATTTCAAAAGTTTCGACCACGAAAACGAAACAACTAATTAAATATAAGATAATAATGATAGAAATTTTATTCTCCCATTTCTAACAGAAATGGGAGAATAAAATTTCTATCCCCTTTAGAAAAAAATATGAAACTGTAATCAAAGTGACATGCTATGTATTAAATACTATGCATTAAGGGTAAAAGACATTTTTTTAATCTACATCTTTAACAGGACAAGTTATTTTGTCGAAACGTCACATTATTTTAATTGCATGCTAACAAATCAAATTATCCTTCTACCGCTATCGAATGATTTTTTTTTCATGTTTTTAAATAAAAGTTTCCGACTCACAACTGCTCAGAACAGTAAACTTAAATTTTAGTTTCCAACTTACATTGTATCTTAGAAAAATTGTTGCATTGAACATTTTACTCTTTACATTTTTTTTTTCGGAAAATATTATTGACAAGGAAAATTTTAAATAATATAAAAATTTTGCACAAAAATTTAAAACTTTTAATGAATATCATACATTCACAACTTTTTTAAACTTTTAATTTTCATGTTTATTCTTAATATTCATAGTTATTTCATACTGGAAATTTTTTTAAAATATCTCAATAAAAAATAGTATCCTAAAATATTAAAAAAAATTTTTTTTAATATTTATAGATGGTGATAAAAGTAACAACACATTGTCTTCAGAAAATGGCAATTATTTTCCGTTCGATTTTCTCACACAGTTCAGCTTATGGATGTGATTCATAATACCTGATCTTTGAAAAGTATAGATGTATTTTCAAATTTTAATTACAAATAACTTAACAAAGATATCCACTTACGATTTTTTTGTGTACTATAAAAAATATCAAAGTTGTTCAGGGGGTTGGGAGGAAAGGTGGAATGCATTATTCCAAAATTTCAATGTGCATGCCGTTAGTTCAAGCTGAAAACATTGAGGCTATAAGAGATTTCTAACCAAGTTCTTTAGTTAGAAATCTCTTATAGGCTCATTGCTTGCTGTAAAAATGTTGTAATTCGACATTTCAATTCATTACTGCAGCCGGCATCCTGGCATAAGGGCAGCGTGTCTTCCCCGTGATCTGGGAGTCCCGGGTTCAATTCCCGGTTCGGGTCTGGTTGTTCTGTGCTCTATCTGCGAGATGTATGAATGTGCCCCCCTGTAAAAAGGGGTTGTGCAAGCGAATGTGTGCGTTACCTTCATTTGAGCTAGAATTCAGACTTCTTCCCACCGGATGCTCAGGAGTCTTGACCCTCAGAAGCTATTGCACTCCCTTTCCGTGGAAACACGGACACGACATCATCCACATCAGTTCATTACTGTCACGAAGATTGCTGAATAAGGTTTTTCACTTATTTACATAAGAAAAAGACCAAAGGTATTATATCTGCAGGTCTAGGTGGCCATGGTACCGGATCTTCTTTTCCCAACCACGCGTTCCCATGTCTGATACCAAGGTCTGATACGTGTGATTGGGCTGACATTACATGCGATTCCAATTTTTTCACTCTTTCAAACTCCAATGTGGTGGTATTCCAGCCTCCTTAAAAATGATATTTAGTTGCAAGTGCTCTACGTGAAGAATTTTCAGAGTGGGCAGTTACATTAGAGAGCGAGAAAAAAAGGCGCATCCAGTAACCCACCCACATATTTACTTCAGGATTTGCTTTTGTTTCTTCCATTACGGAATGGGGATCTTCTAATCCCCAAATTTGAGAAGCGGGTCAGTTAATGGTAATTGAATACTTGAAACGTTGCCTCATTTAAAAACATTAAAAGCTGCACAAAATTTTTATCCTCCTACATTTTTGAGAAATCTTACTTCTGCAAATGTGCAATCTCGAGGCTCTATCATCAGGCTTTAATTCATACAACAACTGAAGTTTTTACAGATAAAGGCATAATCTTTAATGAACTGCATCATGCACAGTTGTTCTTGGTATTTGTAATTGTTGGTCTTTGGGGCAAATCGATTTATGATGATTCCGATAAAAGCATTCTTCAGTTCGTGTAATGACATGGCAGCTTCAGTTAGGACGGATAGTTTGTTACCTATCGTCATAAATCTTTGATGGCACTTAAAAATTCTGGAATATGAAGTTGGCCTTCGAATGTAGGTAGCCTGAAATTTACACTGTACTTGTAATGAAGATTTAAATTCTATAAATCATGTTTCAACTTACGCTCATTTTGGGATGAAGCCATTTTAAAATGAGTATGTTGTAAAACAATGATATAGCTTCATTTCGTTAACATTTCATTAAAGACAAACTTTTATCTTTTCTTTATGGAACAAAAATAATAAATAAAAAATTTTTATTTATTTTTAATCGATTTTTGTTACCATTCTTTTCAGACATCCTGCACATTTTATACACTTATTGATTTAATATACTCTTTAAGTGTATATTTAATAAACTTTATCAAATGGTATCCATAAAAATCATCACTCATACTATAGAACTTCATTAAATTTGAATGTTAATTCGAATTTGTGGTCTTGGAATACAATCATTACCTTTTATCTGTTTTTTTAAAAATTGATAATGAAGACTATTTCAGAAAGTTCTTTACACATTAGATATGGGGATCAAAAGCTTCTGATATGGTGTTTGATTCTTGCTTCCCGAGTCGGTACAAAAATAGTGTGGTGCACACTACCCGTATCGATGAAAGGATATTTCTTCTTCGGAAGTGGTTGTTCTTGAACCGGTGATGGCCCTTAAGATTCAACCTCATTTCCTTAAATGCTATCGTGGCTGTTCTGACATTCATATTTTTCTGTATGTTTCGGAGTGTGTCGAAGTTGTCAACTTGTGATTATAATTTATGAAACAATAGTTTTAAAGTAAACTTTTTTATTTTCCTTCAGAGGCATACAAGTCTTATTGTTTATGCAAAAACATATTTACGATCATCTTAGTTTTCTTTTCAAAAATACTAAATTCGTACAAAATGTTCTGAAACTGAAAAGTATGTATGAAAGTAATAAGTTTAAGAAGTCATTGTCGAGAATTATATAAAGCTAATTTTTGCTCAGAGTACGTGTCGCATCTGTTTTTTCATTCTCTTCAGAGCGACTTTAGTTAACTTATAAGACACATAATTTTAAATGATCTCATAATACAAAATTTTATTTTTCAATCTTGATAGGAAGCAGAATTATTTGTATCTTTTACAAGTTGCCTACTTGATCTAATTTTTTATTTGTCACAAAATCCTTCTTTAGCTTTCAGTAACAAAATAGAATCACTCATTAAATTTATGACGAAGCACTGAAAATGTTTGAATTTTGGATCAACCATTTAACGTTTGCAGGATATTATGGAATTTGATTTTATAAGGATAGAACATATATACAATAAACAAAATAGGTATTACTCCTTTACATAATTATAACTTTATTATCTATCATAATTTGATGCTAAAGAGTACTTTCTCAAGAAAATTATGAACATTATGCTATATATTCGAGTTTTAATTAAAAGTAAATACAACCGAAATCTCCGGCGAATCAGTTGGTCGTCAAGGGCGGCTAGCGCATAGCATGAAAAGGGGAGGGTGAGAAGAAAGGTTCATTTTTAATATTAAGAAATTATGGGCTAAATTCAAATGTATGCTTCTTCGATATTGAAGCAAATCATATTTTTCAAATCATAAATTTGGAATCATTAATTTGTTTAACAACTGTTTAGCAAATCAGGAAAAAATATAAAATTCTTGTAAACCAAAAAAAAAAAAATATTTTTCCATGATAGTTTCTTTAAATTTATTGTGGTGCAGAATTTTGCTTTTGCATTTTTAAGGCTACATTTCACTTATTTACTTTTTGTTTTAAGAAACGTATAAAGAAAGAAATATATATTATAATCGTTTCAAAATTCTGAAAAAAATTAAGCGGAATTTCAATGTTTCCATCTTTCTTAGTTCCAAAAATTCCTTTTTATCATGTGAGAACATTATCCTGTTTCCGTTTGGAAATTTTGAATAATTGAAGGCAATAAATAATTGAAGCTCGATATAGCGTAGACAATGAACAATTGTAGCTCGAAACTACGTAAGCAATGAATCTAATACTATAACACGAGGAATAGTTGCCATGTCGAAAATCGCCCCAGAATTAATAAACTCCGGTAAACTTGGGGGTCTGGGGTTTTTGGCCACGAGGAATCGATTGGCGCCGGTTTTGAAGCGCTACGGTCGAGCAGTTCGGAGTTACAGATAGGATATTTTCAAACTTTATTAGTTCG
>JAPMOQ010025070.1:318382-333333 GCA_026543055.1 Argiope trifasciata | reverse complement strand
CGATAAAAAAGGCCCGTGATTGTTTCTTTAATAACTTAAATTAATCAAGACAAGTAATGACTTAAAAATAATAATGTTTTCTCATGATAACTTGAAATTTGTGGTCGTAGATTTCATTCTTTTCATATTTTAATTTTATTTAGAATTATGTTTGTCTATGAACATAATTCTAAAATGCTTTGAGCTAAACGAAGGATATTTGGTATTTTGTCTCTGTTCCAAAATTATGTCAAATTTTATTCTAAATTCAATCCAAGGGATATTTTACGAGCACTTTCGGTAGTGAAGGTAGGTTGCATTTCCTGGTAAATAGAATATTCGATATTTACTGTAGTCCATTTAGTTTTACATTAAATAAGCTATTTTTCGGAAGGTTTAAGGTTCTGTGTCAGTTTTTTGAAAATTTTAGTGTTCTTTTTCTCTGGCTATATAAAAAAACGAGTTCTGAAGTTTATTTTTCGGCAATCCTTTTTTAAGAACAATAAAAATATATTCTGACTATTCTTAGATGAAATTTAAAAGGAATGTAGTTGGTAAATGTTGATGAAATTTTTAATCAATCTAACTAAATGTTAGCAACAATAAATAAAAAAGTGTTCCTATCTGTAGTAGATTTAGATATTCAAAGGCCTTAAATAGTGCCCATCGTATTATTGTCTTTTAAATGAGCTAAACATTCAACTTTCAATTTCAATATATTTTTAACTCTAACATGTTGATGATTTACCTTATAACGAATTTCTAGTTTAATAACTTTTTGAAAAGTAATATTTTATTGCTATGACAACTCGGAATTCAAGTTCTTATACAATATTACATAAATAAATACTTGTTATTTGCAAAAAATATTGAAACTGAGCAAAAGTAATAAAAAATGTTAAAATTTGACCAATGCATCATTGGAGTGTCATTATAATTTACAAAATGAAAATATTATCTTAATATATTATAGTTATAGTTCATGCAATTTGTATTTTTACAATGAATTTTATGTTAGTATATTTTTAATCCACAATTTAATTCCCCCACCACCAACTCAACGGCCCTAGGCAGCTGCCCAATCTGTCTTGCAGCTGCCTAAAGCCGGAAATCCGTCCCTGACTTCGCACCATGTATTTATGCAATACATCATTTTTTTTTTTACTTCCAAAAGATTTTTTTATTAAACAAATAGAAGTAATTTTTCTTCAGAATTCGTGTAAACTCCCCAATAAAGTTATTATCCCCCAGCATGAAAATTAGATTGCTATGTGTATCCAAATTTGTATTGATTATCGAATCAATGCGGAGGGTTTTCAAACTCAAGTAAAAATGTTACCCACTCTTTAAGTTTCATATATAATTAGTGATATCTATTTATGAATAGCAATACGTAAAGAAAACTAAGAAAACATTTTGTACACCTTTCTTTTCAACTGATCAAATCCAAAATTTCAAACCGATGTACAATTTTGGCTGACAGACAACACGCAAATATCATTTATCTAACCAATCGCGTTTTTGAGTTATTGCACTCATATGCACGTGAACATGCAATCTAATATACATTTGACTTGTTAAAACACTTAGTCAAAAATTTTGACATAGATGTATGATTTTAAAGGTAAAATGTGTGTCAGATTTTATCAGTATAATTCTTTTACCATATTCATTGATAAGAATTTCTGGGAATTATCATACTCCATCTGAAATTTAATAGAATATAAATTTTGCGCATCCATCTCTCTAAATATCTTTTATCAATGAAGCTTGAACGAAAAATTTATATGCAGTTTTTTGTATACAAATTTGTTAGCAAAATTTTATAAGCAGTAAAATAATTCATCTAGATTTTTGTTATACATTTCATAGTTGTTCATTCTCGAGAACACGTAAATAAACTTGCTGTGGAGGGTCTTCATCCAAAATGTAATTGTTTAAAAATCTGCAAATATCATAAATTCAACATACATAGTATCATCCGTCTATCTAAAACCGTTTTAGAGTAATTGTGTTCACTTTTAGGCTTATAATAATAGTCCCAAAAATGTCTTTTTAAGATTCAGACGTCTAAAAAAAAAATTCATCAAAATTGCGACAGCTTATTTTGTTGTTGTTGTTTGTTTACAATTTTTTAGAGTACTTTATATATAAGGAAGTAAAACTAAAATGTATCTAAAAGCTTTTTTCAGTTTCTATGTTTACTATAATAATTCCACCATAATTTCAAAATTAATACTAATCAAAAACTAATCAAAATTTAAATTGCAGTTATTTTTTTTTGACGATTTATTTTAGTATTCTTTGTATGCAATGAAATAAAGGCAAAGTCTATCAATAACCGAACGTTAAAAGTAAAATCCATAGAAACTACCTATTTTCGAGTTACTGTGCTCACAACAGACAGACAATCATAATTTCAAAAATGTTTTTCAGATGTAGACGCTTTTAAAATATAAAAATTCATCGAATATCCGACTGAAGGATTATTATTTTACGATTTATTTTAGTATTTTTTATGAAAGGAAGTAAAAGTGAAAAACTCCTAGTAAGAATTCAATTCAACTCAAGTAACTGAAATTAATTCAATTAACTCAAATGATACAGGAATTCATTGAACTGCTTCGAAATGATATTCAAATACTTAATATATGTCCTCATAGTGTCCTCATCAAAATATGTTAAGAAAAAAGGACTTTATTCAGCTTGTTTGTACTAAACAAGAAAGTTCATGCATTAAGGTATCCGACTACGTTAAAAACACTGTTTATCGAAATCATTCGCGATCTTTTTTATGTTGTTATTTCTTGCAAATCAGGCTTTTCTCTTTTCAAAACAATTTATTTCTTTTAGAAAAAGGAAATAAAAATGTGATAAAAAGGAAAGGAAATAAAAATGTAACCCTATCATCCAGGGTCACATTTTTCAGCTAAACTTTGACTTTAACTTCAATTTTCTCAAAACTTTAATTATTATAAAAAATTAACATGATATCTCAAAAACTAATAGACGTATTTACATAAAAATTTCAAAGTGTGTTTTAAATTATATGGGTAATGAAATGAACCAAAAGTTTTATTGTTGGTGGTATACTTTTTCATTTGTAGGTGTTTTTAGAAAAATTAATTTGTTCATTTATGGAAAAAATTCATATATATGTATATTTTTACCCATAACTTCTTTGCATCTTAATGTGTTTCTTAGATTATGGTTCATTTCATTCGTCATTATATTCTATTACTTGTGTACAGAGAAAGATAGGATTGCTGAATTTCAATTTTATGTAGGGTGTTAACCGTTTTGGTTAAATCCTATTAAAGTTTATTACAAATTTTTCTATTTCTCAAAATATATTATATTTTCAAATAGTTTTGTTTTATTAATAGTATTTTGTATTATAATTGACAATACATCTCAAAAAACATAGTTTGAAATAATTTCTAAAACATCCAAATTTTTCAAAACCTTTCCTTCGAACGTAATCGGATACCTTAAACCTTGCCCTCGGAAGAAATAATACGATTCATAATTATTCATCTAATCCAAAGATTGGTTTATTGCTCCTTAGAATAAATGTATGTAATTAAGTCGAATTTCCATGAAAAATTACATCTTCTTATTCCTTATATATTTTTAGCAAATAAATAAAATGCTAAAAGGATGCACCGTCTTTAATGGTGTCTGAGACAGACATTCAACTTGGTGATGATGTTTATTAAATGAAAATAGATTCTAGAATTGAAAATTATCCCGCCACAAGACTCTCTATTTCCAGTAAATGGAAATTTGAAATCATCATTATATCATAAACTTCAGCAGTATATTTATAAAACGCAACAGTGAAATGATAAAGAAAAGAAAAGAGATAGTTATATGGGTGACTGATTTAGTGCAATTCAGTCTTCAAATTATAAAACAAATTAAACGTAGAAAGAATGAGCGATTATTTTTATAATAAAGATAAACTTATCAACGAGATCGGTTAGGAAAGTCCTTAGCCTTTTTTAATTTGTTAAACCTGAACTTATTTAACCCTGCACAGGTCGCGCGGATTACAGTAAGACTTTAAGTGAGTTTGGTATTTAAAAAATAATTAAGAAGAAGTGCCTTGTTATGTTTAAAGTTGATTAAAGAATGTTGATTAATTATTTTGGAGTTTTATTTTGATTTGAAAATAAACTACAGTTGTAATCCGCGCGACCTTTTACGTGACTTTATAGAGCGCGACCGGTGTAGGGTTAAATTTGGAATTTTGAAGAATGCATGTAAACATCCTTAAGATAATTTTCAAGACATTAGAAAGACGATATTATTTCAGTATCACAAAACCTAAGCTGTTGATTATACTGAGCTAACCAGAATTAAAATTATAGCAATATGAGTGCATAAAATTTTATTGAGAATGATTATAAATGAAATTTCTTAAAAAATAAACATATTTTAAATGAGTGAATAAAGATTTATGTATTTTAAAAAAATCAAAAAGATTAATATGAGGGATTTTATCAAGTAAATTTGACAGTGAAATTATAAACGTTTGAAAAAAAAATGCAAGATATGAACACTAAAACATGAATATTCAGACAAAATATGGTGAATAATTTGACTTTTGCATCGGAAATGCATTGGTGATTGTTATCCGAGTGTAAGAAGAGTTACCAATATGTTCGAATATGACTATCGCACGCCTGTTATCTACCCCTTGTAATATTATATGTATTTGGCATAATATACACATACGTGCATTGTTATAACATGTATAGATTATATATCCCTTGTGATATTATATGTATTTAATACATCAATATACATATATGCTGTTACTATACATTATAATATGTGCTGCATGATATTCACAAACAGGATGTTGCGGACGTATATTATTACAAGTGAATACTCCAAACATTTCTATTCAAAACTTCATAAGTCGATCAAATTTGATAGCAGAAGATAGAAACATTCCTTTATTTATTGGAAAGTTGAGGTGTCAAGAATATTTCGTAGAATATGATTCCTTATAACTAAATGACGCACAAAATATAGACTTAATATTTTTTTAATTATGTTTATAGACCAAAATAAAACAAAAAATATTTTTAATCGCACCATTTAAATTCTTTTGAAAGTAAAACTAAAACCTGAATTTTAGGATGAATCTAAGTAATTTTTGTAGAGTCATTCTTAAAACATTACATAAATTATCGTAATTATTCAATAGGACACATAATGATTCTCTTTTACTCATATTTTTTTAAAAAAATGCTTGGTTTCGGGAAAGAAAAATGTTTTTATATCAATTTGCAGTTTAATCATTTTCACTTTAATTTAAAGTTGAAATTTTTCAAAAGATGGCAAATAATTAGAGAGACATATTGTAGTTTACGGGCATTTGAGGCCTTTATAACTTAATGAGTGAATTATATGACTATCAAAATTTGAACCCTAAATATATTTTGATGAAATAGCTATTAAAAGACAAGTTACATCAAGTATTTAATTGACAATGACAAGTGACATAAAGTATTTAATTGACAGTGACGTTACATAAAGTATTTAACTGATAATTTTAAACAGTAATAAGAGTGGCGAACCAGCTGGTAGCCAAAGGCGGCTAGTTAGAAATAATGCTCTATATAATGTAAGCGTAACCTATAGCCAATGGTCAACATACATTGTTGATAACCGAAATTCCTTCTCATTATATGAAATAAACAATCACTCCTCGCGTGAATGAAATGAAATATCCATGCTTGTCACTTATTAAAATGCATAGTTCATTACATTCATAAGAAAACTAATTTCTCATATAAAAAGCAAATCCAAACAATGCCTTAAACTTAAACATGAAATATATCGAGGTCCCATCAGAGGATAAAAGAAAAACAAAATAGAGACAGTTACACTTTCTGAATGGACAATCAATCAGATAATCTTTTTTTTCCTACTCTCCTCAAAGCACTCATTCAGCGAACGATCTATCTCACTTCCACCCGATCTACATCACATCACGCACTTTTCTTGCTAATAAGTAACACTACCCTCTCGAAGCACGTTTTTCACTGCAGAAAGTCAGCTGTGTTTGTTAGCTCTGCCAACCAACCACGTGTTGCTCTCCCGCCCGCCACCCCGGGGAATGTGAAACTCGCCAATTCGTCGCTTGAAGGGACACTTCTTTTGCATCTGGGTCGGCCCATAAAAAAGGGCTTTTTCTTTCTTTCTTTCTTTTTTTATTGTTATCGTTTGGTTGTTTCGCCAACAACGGAGCATGGTGCGCGTCCAACCATTCTGACCAGGTATGCCGTGCGATGAAGTATGTGGAGACGTCTTTTTTGTCTTCACCCGCTGCCGCTCCTGCTGCCTCGAATCAACAGGTGAGAGTTTTACTACTTTGGCTGATCCTTCTTCGTGGGAAAGGTCAGAACTCTTGGTTGATGGGGTGGAATATATGCCAGATAAATACTGATGTAGCTCTGATATTTATTTATTCATTTCAATCGGATTCTATTATTTCTGGAACTCCGTTCTATTTAGAGAGTTTTTTAAACGATAGAATTTTAAAAAATTAAACAAATGTTATCAAATAATGAATTGCCATCTAATGTGAAATCGTATTTGCAACAAAAAAAAATCCTTTATTTTTCAGATGTTTTAACATTTTAAATTTTTAAAAAAATAGTTTTAGCCCTTTGCACTTAGAAAAGCGATTCGAAGAATAATTATTCACCTAATACAAAGACTTGTTTATTGTTCCGAAAAGTAATTTGCTGCTTAATCAAGGTAAAGTAATTTGCTGCTTAATACATCATTAATCAAGGTCAGAACCCTTAGTTTAATGGAATAGAATCGATGCCAGATAAATATTGATGTAGCTCTGATATTTATTTATTCATTTGAATCGGATTCTATTTTTTCTGGAACTCCACTCTTTATAGAGTTTTTTTTAAGATAGAATTTTAAAAAATTAAACAAATGCTATTAAATAATGAATTTTCATCTAAAATCAAGTCGCATTTTCAAAAAAAAAAAATGTCTCATTTTTTAAATCTTTTAACATTTTAAATTTTTTTCAAAAATAGTTTTAGCCCTTTGCACTTAGAAAAGCAATTCAAAGAATAATTATTTATCTAATACAAAGACTTGTTTATTGTTCCGAAAAATAGTCTGCTGCTTCGAATCAACAGGAGAGAGTTTTATTACTTTGGCCAATCCTCCTCCCTGTGAAAGGTCAGAACCCTTGGTTAATGGGGTAGAATGCCAGTAAATATTAATGCAGCTCTGATATTTATTTATTCGCTTCAACCAGACTCTATTTTTTCTGGAACTCTGCTCTTTATAGAGTTTTTTAAAGATAGAATTTTTAAAAATTAAACAAATGTTATTAAATAATGAATTGCCATCTAAAGTGAGGTCGCATTTGCAAACAAAATAATTTTTTATTGTTTTTCATTTTTCAGATCCTTTAACATTTTAAATTAAAAAAAAGATTTGACCCCTTGCATTCAGAAAAGCAATTCAAAGAATAATTATTCACCTAATACAAAGACTTGTTTATTGTTCCGAAAAATAGTGTGCTGCTTCGAATCAACAGATGAGAGTTTTACTACTTTCCTTGATCTTCCTCCGTGTTAAGGTCAGAATCCTTGATTAATGATGTCAAGTCGATATCAGATAAATATTAATGTTTGTTTATTTATTTTGAATCGGATTCTATTATTGTCTGAAACTTTGCTATTTATAAAGAATTATTTTAAAGGTAGAATTTTAAAAGTTAAAGAAAGGCTATTAAACTATGGATTAACATCTGAAATGAAGTCTATTTAAAAAAAATATCGGCCTCTTTTTTTTAACATTTTCAGTAAAAAAATAGTTTTAATCCTTTACACTAAGAAAAATAATTCGATGCATAATTATTCACCTAATACCATTTCAGGTTTTTGGCTCTCAAAAATAAATACATATAATTGTTTTCAGTTGAATTATACCGTTTGCTTAGTTCGTATTTTATTACTACTCTGTGGGTATTTTTAACAATAGAAATTAAATAAATGAAACGTCAAATTGATGCACCGTCTTAAATGATGATTCAGAATTACCATCCGAATGCAAAGGGTTAAAAAAAGAAAAGAAGGGGGTGGGTCTAAGTTTACAAGATTTCTTGAAAATTTACCAAATACCTTTATATAATGTTTCCTTTTCTGCTACTGTTTTAAGGTTTCATTTTTTAAAATATTAATTAGTCTACTTAAAAATGCCGAATTTTTTGCACCAAATAAAAAGAGATTTCTTATAAAAGCTTAATAAGTATCATTTAAGATTCTTGTAATTAATCAAAAGCAAAATCAGTCAAGAGAAAATAATTACTAAATGATATAATAATAAAATGTGTTAAAAAATAATTCTAGCTATGATAGAGATAAAATTTTGCTTTTAACTAATTCTTGTTGCATAGGCATGAATCGCTATAAATTTCTTGTAATTGACTGAACACTTAGGAAATAAAAGATTTATAAAAAATCTTTTGTCAATTAATACTGAGTTTGGATAATGGTGAAGTACAGCACATTATGGTGCTAGGCAGACTGTATTATTCTCTTAAAGCGGTGGCCAATTCAGCGCTTTTATCCTTATCATCAGGATTTATTTTTGATTAAACTTTTACTTTACTAATTTTCTGAAAATGCTTGTGTTATTAAATGTTTATTACAAGGCATTTACGCCTGTGTACTATATTACCAAGGAATTGGATTGCAAAATGAGGAAAGTAATCAATGTTGAAGGGGCCAGCAAATTTGTGGGTTCAGAAAATCTTGAAATTCTTTTCAGCATTTTCAGAATTATTTGACTTTATTCATACACTCAATTTATGATGAACAGACATTCCAACTTATTTAAAACTGAATTAAACATCGTTTAAATTTCTAAACATTATTTTAACTATTTTCCATTTTATCTGTAATTTCCTCTTTTTTTTTCGTAAATTACATTGCTTTAAATTCGGAAAAATACATCGTTTTATAATTAAAATAATGTTCTGTTTTGTAATAAATAATATTTAGATTGTGGCAAAAAGTTGTGTCGTTTTTTAGCATTCTATATAAAATTATTTTAATTTCTAAACTTTTTTATGTACAATATGAAGAAACCAACGACCTTGGAAGTAATCCATAATTTAATGGGTTTTTTAAATTTCATTTAGTTAAATCGATCCTAGGATTGCTTGTATAGAGATTAATTTAATATTGATAAAAAAAATTCTGGTTTGGGTTGTGATGAAAGTGGGTTCCTTAGATTTGCATTACTTATATATGACTCTGATATAACTTAAGCAAATGCCTAATGATTAATAATAAAAAGTAAATGTAATAACATAGATAAAAATCTGATCAATTATGTTTGGCAAAAAGTTAGTTTTATCCTAATATTTCATAATTCTTAGAATTTAAGCATTATATCAATTCATTTATTTGCAACAGGTTAATAATATTTTTAAACGACCTTTTCACAAACCCCAATTCATAGGCAACCTGACAGTAGAAAAATCTATGTGAGATCATACCCATCTTGTTAATTGAATCATGCTCCACAACTGATACAATCGAGAATACGAATGCAAAGCGAGATAAAATGAATGGTAATATATTTTATTCGTAAAATATATTTTGTCTATTATCATATTTTCAGCCATTGATTTGATTTCAAATTATTTGAAACCTTACACCCTGGTTTCCTACATTAGAGATTTTAAATATTTAAATGTACTAAAATACTTTCATTTTTTACACGCATTATATTTTAAATTGAATAATGTAAGAGAAAATTTTATTTTCCTCATTTTCAGTTTTGCGAGACATTTATGCTAATGAGAGGTATTTAAGATAAAATCCCGGAAGATAAATAAGATAAGAAAAAGATAAACAAGTTCCCCCGTTTTAGAAATTCCACTGTAAGTTCATTCATCAACATATCCTGCAAATTACTCAAAAACATTGAACATTTCAGATTATTCGATTCAGGTAAAAAAAATTAGTCCGAAAAAAATATAATGTTCCGGATTTGCTAGATTATGCACAAATAGTTCATATTTAAAACATCAGATATTCATATATAATTATAATTTAATTTTTAAATTTTTAAAATCAGATAAGAAAAGATATATGGGAAGAAATTGACTAGAGACTGCTATAGAGAATTATAAGGATATAAATATAAAAAAAAATAGATTAGACATTGAAGTGAATAGAATTATAAAGAAGATACATAAAGTAAAGAAAAGTTAATTTAAAACAAAAGCAAAATAAAAATTAATCCTTCGTCATAAATTTTGCTAAAGCTACAAAATGACCAGATATTTTGGATGAACAGAACTAATGACAAATTTCCACTATTTATATTGGATAAATAATTTTCCGAATTCGAAATAAATGACTCAGTTTCTAAATATCATGAAGTAGCATGTTTTAAAAAAATAGTATGTAGAATTAATTGTTTAGTAATTAATATCCCTTCCCAACCAATATTGAAAATAATATTGCCTATTTTATTACTCTGGTTGAACCTTCTGGATTAGAAAAATAGTAAAAGTAATAGCAAAATATATTATTGATGCTCCTTAATCATTTAATGCATTTAGATATTTTATCGTTTTTTTCAATTTCTGATTGTATTTCTTTACATAAATATTTTTGGATTTTGTGCATTAATAATACCATCTCGGAGTTTACACCTTGTTATAAATTGAAAAAATTACGTATTCATATTGTCTTTTGGAGCGCTAATGTTGAATTGCATATATCAAAAGGATCATATACGAATCAATATTTTAGCAGGCATCCGAACTCGATAACTCAAAGATTCAAAGGCTAAATAAGTTAAATTTTGTGCATATAATATTGTCACTAAATTCGTAATTAGGTGTCCAACTTTGGTTTCAGTTCTAAGAACGGATGCAATATTCATCATTATTTATTGAAATAAAATTGGATCGTCATATTTTATGAAACTATAGAACTAAGCACGGAATTTTTTTTATTTGGGTGGAACAGGGATTAAACCTTTATTTGAGAGTACACGAGAAATTTTGAGCGATAGAATTCCTGATTTTTTTTAACTTTTTGGTGTACGTAGCGTAGAGAAAGTATAGTAGTCGAAAAAAAAATAAGCTCTAGATTTTGACAAATTTCCAACTTTTCGAAAAAACACATTTTTTGGAAAACGTCTGTTTGGGAATCCGATTATTCAGAGAGCTAAATGGATGAAATTTGGTATATTGACTTAAAACCAAATATGTAGATTTCTATCAAATTTTGAATAGAGTTCATTTAGAGTAAGTGTATCTATCCACTTGTCTGAATGTAAGTTAACACGATAACTGCAAAACGAAGACACATAGATAGATACGATTCGATATACAGGATTAACATATACGATTTAGACACTTGTCGAATTTTGAATCAAATACGACAATGTTGGACCTCCTGTTAGTCTATATTTTTAGAAACATGTGAAAGTAATAGCTCAAAAATGCAATGATTTAAATATATCAAATTTGGTATGAAATGTTGCGATTATAAGTGTAATTATAGGTGCGTTTTTGTAAGTTCTGTTTGTTTGTTTGTTCGTTTGCAATTGGTTACGAAAAAAACGCGTCTAGAACACATAATAGATTTTTGGTTATTATTAACTACATTTAAGGGAATAATTGCCAAAAAAACTCACCGAAGATGGCACGATAAAATCAGTAGCAATGCTAAATTCCTGCTAAATATTAATAATTCTTAATTACCGTACACCAATGTTATACAAGGTGTTCTATGGCAGGAATGGCAAACCAATAACACGGAACACAATATTTTGGGCTTGCCGCCGATCAAAATGGTTTGCATGTGACTATATTTGATAAACTGAACTAATCCCTATTCAACCGGTAGGAAGCAGAAGTTTTTAAAAGTCAACTGATTAACTTTCAGTATGGTTCTATATGAATTCAAAAATTTAATAAAACGTTGAAAAAGTTGGAATGGATTGAAACAGAAAGATTAACAAGCAATATAAGTAAAAATGCCAGTAACAAAATTTTGGAAACATGTAATTCAGTCCAAGACACATTTAATTGTTTGAGGAAGCTGGCTCGTACTATTTTAATCATATATTCAGCTATCGATGCCTGCGAGTCATTATTTTGAGAGATGAATATCATTAAACATTCATTTAGAGACCATTTGTCAGATGGCTCCAATTCAACCTTGACTTCTACTGAATGTAACATCTTAAAATCCTAATATAAATTATTTGTCATCTAATCTGTAACAATAGAAGTGACACCAATGTTACTATAATTTGAATTACATATATAATTAAAATATTGACTTCTATACAGTGCAACATATATTTTTTTATATTCATTAAAGATAGCTGAGTTGTTAGTATTTATTTTTTTTTATTTTACCAATTATCACAAATCAAAATTATTTGAAGGCACTTCTATACCTCATTAAACATTTCTTTAGAAAAAATGGAACTTTGATCCATAAAGGTTCGCCATCCATGTTCTATGGGACAGCATCTATGTTAGTATGCGAGAACGTTTTAGGAAGACAACTTCCACCGGTTTTGATTAAAACCTGGCAGATAAAACATTATTTTTAAAAGAAGACATATTAGAGCACTGGAGGATCGATTGTAGATGACTCTTGAGATATTCTGCGAACTACGCTTCCATTAATGAGGTCAATAGGAATGATAAATGAAAGCAGAATTCATCTAAAATATCTGTATTTTCGTTTCGTTCCAATAATTTTAATTCCCATGCCATTTATTACCGTGCTCGTTCTCGTGTTCATATTTTATTTGCGTGCATTTTACATTCGACAATGTCGGACTGTAATGCCGCAATGGAATTAATGATAGGGGAGCACGTTCAGTAGCGTATACTGTGTTTTGAAATAAAAATCTTATGCATAGGTTCACTCATATACAAAAACGAAAAAAAAAAAGTTATCTATGACCTGTTTTCAAATTTCACCATTTCTTTTTTTATTAAAATATAAACCCAGTTATCTAAGAGAGGACCATCTATCTTTTTATGAATTTCGAACTCACTCTTGATATTTTACGAACAGTAAAATAAACTAATTCTAATTCGTTATGGGAAAAAAATACTTTGAAAGCAATACATTTTATAAAAATGTGGCATGTTTTTCCTTCTTCTTCTTCTTTTGCGGAAACTTAATTTGAAATAATAATAATTTCAAATAGGATTTGAAATTGTATATTTTAGCTAATTTCCAAATACCTGACTACAAACCACTGAAAATTTTTATGTGATTTATTTAGTTTTTACGTGAAAATCGCAGATTTGAATTATTTCTTATTTCTGCAAGCCATTTTTAATACGAGTAAATTAAAAACTTAAAGCAAAAATATTAAGAAGTGCTGAAACAGTTAATTTTTAAGATATTATTTCAAAACTATAAACTTAAACAAGTTTATAGTTTTGTGATTTTATAACGAGTTTTTCACCGTTAAGAGAAAAAACTATTAGTCATTCTAAATACTATTTATATTGTCACCATCTATTTTTTTCACTACTACAGCGATAAGTAATATAGCAGTGTTGGAGATTCTTGCTGCCTTCTATCTTGGTATATTAAATTTACATGAAAGCTTAAATTTGCATGGGATTCTTTAAATTTAATTTAAAAGAAAAGTTGAAGCATTGTGACATCAATTCATATTTTTTTCTGCCACCATTGCTTACAAATCACCCTAATTTCCCATACTAATTTTTTCTCGTGTTTTAGAGACCTCACGTATATAAATCACTTAATAATGTAACTTAACTGCGACCGACTTAACCAAACTCTGATAAAATATGCTGTTAAGTGGAGCATGTTGTTGTGGCGAATTTTCCGCATGGATTTGCTGACCCTGTCATAACTCTAGTTTTCTTATTTGTGAATAGTCTTTCATAGTTATATTTTTTATTTTTCTTGTTATTTCATTGAATAATTCGGATGAAGTACTCCTAAATGTGCTTCTGGAGACTTTTGGATTCTACTCATATTTGGTATTTAATCCTCCAGCTACGTATCCCACGATTTCCGCGGTTTGACAATCTATACATTTTCTGTTGTATCGTGTTTCGCAGTTTAGTTAGTTTATTTTTATGATTACAGATTTTTATTATATCATATAATTGTCGTATAGCATGTAGTATCAGATGAATTTATTTGTTAACATCAAACCTAAATAGTGACTTTTAAAAATTGCTCAGTCAGAGGGTAGGTTAAAAGAGTGGCGTCATAATGTATATTAACTTGCACCACAAAATGTCAAAAATCATTATTGATTACATCAATATCAATTTAAAAAATTGAACTGAAAAGTCTTTTTTTCAGAGCAGAAACGATCGATTAAAAAGCGAAGTATTAGTGCTGTTACATGTTGTTGGCGCTTCCAATGACACTTGCCATTGACAAGCCTGCTGATCGATTATTTAAAGCCTGCTGTCAGCGATTATTTAAAACCTAAATTAGCGTCCCTTTTTTTCAGTAGCTCCAACTAGGGAGAAGAGTACAACTAAGCTACTTCATGTTTCATATTTGCTTGCACTATCCCTTTTTACATGGAGGGGGACACTCACTTTACTCTCAGGTAGAGCACAGAATAACAATCATGCCAGAACTGGGACTCCCCGAACACTAGGAAGACACGCTACACCTAAGCCAGGACGTCGGCCGCTGTTGCATGTTTTCCATTTAAGCAAGCACATCAGAACAGGTCATTGTGCATTCCACTAATTTCGGATGCATTCACATGCTTCAAATCCTCTCGGTTGCTGTAAGGAATACCGGTGCTTGACAACTCACCAAACCGGAAGGGGGAGGGATGTTCTGTAGGCAGCTGTTGAATAATAATCAATGGAAGTAATTTTTTCTAGATTTAATTTTTGAAGCTATAGTCTAAACAGCGTT
>JAPMOQ010025070.1:286013-311829 GCA_026543055.1 Argiope trifasciata | reverse complement strand
CTTCTGGAGGATTCTAGAATGCACTCTCTAACCATTCACACGTCCCGGGAATTTCCCTATTTCGAAACAGATTCTGGAAGAGAGAGAATCGTTGAAAAGCTCAGGAAATATCTTCTAGTTTAGGAGATGCCTTGCATCTGGACATTAGCTATTAAAGTTCTGGCTTCATTTAAATAATTGCAACCACTGAAAATCGAAATTGGAGTTTGATGAACTTTAGAACTGAATATTCTGTAATAGTAGTGTGAACATACATTTCCGATTACTCGGAAATCTCTCGTTTTTAGAATTTTAGCTTTGGATTGTTGATTATTTGCAGGATTTATTATTATTACAAAATTTTACATGATTACATTTATATATCCGAATGCACGATTTTTATTATTCGAATACAGTGTGAAAATTTAAATCTTTTTAAACTCTTTACATTCAAAACGGCAAATTGTATGACTAGGACATGTATATATACATGTCCTAGTCATATAATTACATGTATCATACTAGTCATACTAGTTACATGTAGATATCGTAAACTGACTATGCTGAATTTATTGAGACAGGTCACAGCAACCTCAACGGCGAAATAAGGAGATAATGAGAATTAATTCAAGAAATAAAACAATTCGGCCAAAAAAGTCCAAGTTAAAAAGATTAAAAACTATGTTTAAGATACATATTAAAAACACATGAACAGGTATCATGTTTATATATGCAAATGCCCGATTATTATTATTTATATACAGGGTGAACTGTTAAATTGTTTTAAACTCTTTACATTCAAAACGGCAAATTGTATGACTAGGATGGTAACATGTATATCTCGTAAATTGACTATGCTGAATTTATTGAGACAGGTCACAGCAACCTCAACGGCGAAATAAGGAAGTAACAAAAGGTAGTTCAAAAAATGAACCAGTCCGGCCAAAAATTCCAAATTAAAAAAATTAAAAACTTTATTTAAGATATATTAAAAATGCATGAACTGTTTCATGTTATGCGTAAAGTTGGTGGAGATATATACAAATATAATAATAAACTTTCCACGGTATAAAAAAACAGTACTTCCTAAAAGTGAAAATATGTTCTTCGGTATTAGCAAATTATTTTTTCGAGTTCAGCAACGTCAAAATTAAACTTAATTAGCAAAGAAAGTATTAAAAATTCTTTAGAACGCTTTTGAGTTTAAGATACAAACCTCAAAATCCATTCCATACCTGATATGAAATATGAATTGATTATACTGAATTCCCATAGAGAACTAATATATTGTTCCCAAGTTTTCAAATCTTTTAACCAATGCAAAGCATGAATAATCTAGAATTTCAAAGTATATAATTATTCAATAAACCTTTTTTTTTATAAATAATTTTTTAACTTTTCTATACCATTGTTTCTTACTACTTTTTTCTATGCTATTATTTTTTATATTAGGTTTTTTTTTTAAATATTAATTTGTTTTTATTTTAGTTGATATTAGCCGTAAATTTTTTATTAGTATTTTCTAAAAGTTTGGGATTGTTGATACGTATGTCACATGTTATTGCGTAACGCAATGTGTATGAAATGTAACGTGTATACTTTCTAATATCCTCACGCGTGGATGCTATGCACCGAATATCATTTTAGATAAGCAGATAAAAGCGATTAGGGTTAAATAATAATATTTTCAATATCGCACGAGTTTGACTTAAATGTATGTTTTAGATTATTCAATTTATATATTATTATTTACACGATTTTGGGCTTTGATTTCCGCCATTATTTTTATAATCACCAAATATGTTCAAAATTATGACTTGGCTTACTATATTGGATAGTCTTTACTGTGTTTAGGAC
This sequence comes from Argiope trifasciata, assembly GCA_026543055.1. NCBI lineage: Eukaryota > Metazoa > Arthropoda > Arachnida > Araneae > Araneidae > Argiope > Argiope trifasciata. Next base: position 309,993 of record JAPMOQ010025070.1, on the reverse strand, counting down.
ATTCCCAACATGTTTCTAAAGGATCAGATATCCAACCGTAATAAATGAATGCAAAATAATTTGTTAATAAATAAAATCTCTCGTTAGCACTTAGATGCAGCTTTTCACACAAGAAAAGTGAAATCCGTTTTCATGCATAGCGCTTGTCCAGAATATTTTTCTCTAACATTCCTTATCCCAAAAGCATTGGCCAAGAACCATATTCTGTTTCTTCGGTACTGAATTTCTGCTCAATAAATTGCATGCCAGAATAACTCTACACTCAGTTCAGAACCTTTACTATCTTCAAAACATACGAAATGGTTATTTTAATCGCTAAATAAAAAATTTTGGGCTAATATTTGAAGATATTTTAAACATTTTATCAACTTATTGCGAACGTGACTAGTTTTGATATAGAGGATTATTTTAACCCATAAATTCTGAGTGCTGTTTTTTAATAAAATATTCAATTTTTTTTTCTGAAATTTTATGAAAAAAAGATTGGAATTCTAAAGCTTATTGTTGTGAGATGCATACTAAAAATGTCATTTAATCAATCTATATTATATACAAAGCAGTACGAGTGCCGAAATAAAATTAAAAAGAAATTTAAATTCAACACTCTTTGTTGTTTGTCCATGTTTTTTTTTTGTTTGTTTTTATAACTGATACATATATTTTTCTGCAATATCGAATTAAAAGCTGCTACTTGATAAGTAAACAAAGTTAAGTTTGATAAGTAAGCAAAGTTAAGTTTGATAAGTAACTAAAGTTAAGTTTGATAAGTTGCTATAAAAAGTCAGGGGATTTACGAATTCGAATCCCGTATTTGAATCTTAGTGATTATCCACCAGCATTCCTAACATTTGCATATTCATATATCAAGTATATATCTTAGCTGTTACTTTAAATCTTTGCTCCAACTGTAATATGTGTCTGTGCATATATAAAAGCCAATATTGGTAATAACTTTTAGTGCCAATTTCCTCATCTATACTTATAATAAAGCTCAATGTGTGTGTGTGTGTGTGTGTGTTGGCGCTCTACAGGCCAGACCGTTGGACCTACAGCTACCAAATTTGGTACATGTATACCTTGGAGGTCGGGAATGTGTACCTCGGAGCCCTTTTTTCGAATTTTTAATTAGAATTTGAATTAATTAAAATTTAAGCGAAATTTCGACGTTTTTCCGCTATAACTTCCGAAAATATTATTGCATAAACATGATTTTTATATCAATTTAAAGATAAAAAAATTAGCTTTCTAACGGTATCAGTGTGTTTAATCTATAACTTAAGCTTCTATTTTTAACGAATTTTTAAAAAATATTTTAACTATGTTTTTAGCACATGATTGGATAAAATAAAAGAATCTGGAAGCTCGAATAAAAAAAAAAACTATCATCGCAAAATAAATCTAAAGCAATGCAACTTTCAGCACGTGACTGGATAAAATTAAAGAAATATAAAATGTGATATTTTCTTTAAAAAATGCAAGGCAAAGGATTCTATGATAGTTTGCAATATCTATATCATTAATTCAATAAATTTTCTTTATTTACGATAAACCTGATTGAATTTATGTGGCATTTTATGTGGCTTGAATCCAATTATGCATTGATGAATTATGAGTTTTAGATTTCTTCATACTTTGCTCTGAGAGCCATATTTTACAAAATATTTTTAGTAATATTTTAAATAAAAGTTGCTACATCAATCAGTCTTCTGAATCAATCGTTAAAACTGACTGATTTATAAAATAAAGAATATTATTAGGAAAACGCATTCTTTTAAAACTTTCAGTCCATCATCTTAAAGAAAATATTAATTTCAGGCCAATCAATGTCCGGAATTACTTAAAGGCTAATGAATATGTGATTTAGTTGAAAATTTTAGAACGCATTACTCATGGCGAACAAGCTGGTCGCCAAAGGCGGCTAGTGTCTATATAAAATAAAAGCCTTTATTTTATTTTTAAAATGGTTCACCTTATTTAGCATCTCATCCATCCCAAATCTTTATTTATCGCTTTTCACGAGTTTTATATTCAATTTATACAGATGGTTAGCTATTCAAAAAAAAAAAATATTTTTTTTTACCGTAACCATAATTTTAAAAAGTCTGATTTTTTAAAAAACTTTTTTCTTTGATGTATTCAAGAAATGAAAGTCTAAGAATGCTTTTAAATCCATTTTTGAAAAAAAATCATCCATTGAAAAGTTAATCTGCCGGTTTCCTGACATAGAGTAAGCAAGTCTTTTCCTTGATCTGAGCGTTCCGGGTTCGGGCATGGTTGTTCTGTGTTCTATCTGGTAGGTGTATGAAAGAGCCCCCCCCTCCAGTAAAAAGGGGTTGTGCAAGCGAATGTGTGTGTCACCTTCATTTGAGCTAGAAGTCAGATTTCTGCCCTCTGGATGCTCAGGGGTCTTTACCCTCAGAAGCTACTGCACCCCTTTTCCGTGGAAACACAGACACGACATCATCATCACTCGGCTTAAAGTGCTGACTGATAACTGACAGCGAACTTATAAAAGTGCACTTAGGGCACTTATAAAAGTGCCATAAGTAACAACAACAACAAAAGTTAGTCCGAATATTATTTTAGGACAGAGTTCATTATGACAAGAGTCAATCGTTACATCGTGATCTTAGTGCGGCATCTAATTTATAATTTCATATGTATATGTGTGGTGCCAGGTATATCATTTCCCACCATTGAGCGTCGCCTGTCACCTCACTTCCCGCCATTAAGCTGCCCTCTGGTGGAAAAAACGCGAGCAGAGGGCAGTTCATGTCTGGACGAGGATTGATTACGACGTCAAAACCAACCGTAGACGTATGCGTAAAGACGGAAGACGAAATTACGACGTATTGTCAATAGATGAACTTTGCCATCCATTCCCACCTATAAATTAGTCACCATCATTAATCTAGTTTCATTGTCATCCATTAAATTCTTAAGTATCATTTAGACTTATTATTGCTTGGCCATCACGACACCTTCCTACATATGTTTCATTGTAATATTTTCTCTTCAGATATACAAAAAAACTGCACTCTTATAGGCACTTATCTGCTCACTAAAGCCTAACCATTTCCCTTCTCATATCTGAATAGATACTCTCCCGCCATTTTCCAATCAAAAGAAGAATCTGAAATCTACTACTTCGATTTTTTTCCAGACTTTAAACACATTTTGTAGTCTTCCTTAGGGAAAAGAAAAAAAAAAAGAACCTAAACTCAATCCCTAGGGGAACAAAACTTCATACCGGCTGTTCTTCGATTTATCTTGAGTCGGAATCATCGATCGAACATATCGATGAGAAGTCTCTCTTGTATCGATACATGCAGCAATCTTTTTTCCTCAAAGAATTCTTTTATTTTCGTTTCCCATCGGTGGCAACAGAAGTTTCGCGCTCCAGCGATTCCAGAGGAAGAAATCTGCTCTCCTTCGACAGCTGGTGCTCGGATTGCTTTTGTTTCCACTGCAGCCATTCCATTGATGGGTAATGTCAACCCACTGGTGGTGGAGAAGACATCTTGACAAAATAGTTTTTATCCCCTACATTTGAGTCCCTGTAAAGCAGAGGAACAGTTGAGACAAAATGTGCAGTTGTTGAGAGTGATGGATCGGAAGCGTTGGAATTTCTTTTATATAAAAATTTATTGAGCTTATATGAACTATTTGTGTGAAAACAAATCAAGAGCTTTACTTTCTGTGTTCATTAAACGTGAGTACGAAGAAGAACAAAAAAGAAAACAAAATATATTGAGGGTAATTTTTAAGAATCAACTAATCGCATGTAATAAACCCAAAAATTATCTTACCTAATATGGCAAAAGGTTAGGCTGGGTAGTAAAAGCCCCAGAGGGTACTAAATTTTATAAATGGTCTTTTTCAACTATAGCCTTTCAATAAAAATTCTCTTTTAATGCTATTATCCACTCTTATACGATTTTACTGACATCTAAATTTAGGCTAGCATTTTGTAAATGTTAGTTCTTAAAAGTTTGTTACATCGAAATGAAGAAATAGGGCGCACATTTTTATATAAAAATTATAATTTGGAATATATATGCCTAGTTACAAAAAGGCATATATATATATATATACATATGTGTATGTGTGTGTGTGTGTGTTAGCGTTAAAGTGTGTAATATGTTATTAACTTGACACTTTAACTAGTTATTTCATAGAATCTGCAGCCCGTTAAAGTGTAAAATAATCTATATCATGTATCTCGCTTTTTAGTATAAGGTGCATTTTCGTTTCGTTTAACAATATGGAAAGTAGCGGGGGAAAAACGTTAATTTGGAATTCAAATAAAAATAATTTTTGAAGGTCAGCAGAAATACCAAAACATAAAACAACGAGAATACTTTTTCGCCATACTCTCAAAATGACAACGACAAATACATTTACCTTCCACCCCTACTGCATTTATGAACTAGATAAATTGCTTCTTTTTCATTTTAATTGTCTATCCTTAGTTTATTTATAGAATACCTAGTTATTCAAGGATATATATATATATATATATATATATATATATTCTCTTATTTCGTGATCCATTTTCCACTTTTTTCTTTATTCTTATTCTATTTCTTTATTTTTCTTATTTCTAACACTCGCTTTGCAAAATTGTTCATTCTGTATGAAGGGATAAAATGCTTATATGAAACTTGTATATATTTTTTAAAATTATACCCTTATACCCTTGCCTAAATCAGCATATGGCAAAGAAAATCTTATAAGAATCTCATAGTAAAATTACTGAAGGGGAACGTTTCGGACACTTTTCTTTTATATTACGATATAAACAGAAGCCGGTTGATTGTCGCTTCTACCCTATATAAACTCCGTGCCTATATAAATTATATTATGACTCCGTGTAAAATAAGGTGTGGAGAGGGGGGTGCCAGTTCAGGTGTCCTCCTCGTCATCTGACCATGGTTCAAAATTACAAGGTTCGTCCCCAAATAGCACTCGTGTTGCTTTAAACGGGACGTTAATATAGCTAAACTAAACTGAAAAAAAAACGTGTAAAAAAAGGAAACAAATTTCAGAAGTTCCTTCTTTTCGGCCATACATCTGCAAAATTATGTATATCTATGAGGGGTAATCCAAAAAAAAGTTTACAAGCAACAGTATTTGGAATGTAGAAATTGTGGTTGGGAATAGTGTTACCCAGATTGCAGACAGATGGAGCTAGCTGTCTTAGACCGGTTTTTCGAGTAGATAGTGTTAGCAATGAGACTTAAAACAGCGACAGTAATGACAAAATGATTAGAGAAGTGGTCTCCCTCAGAGGTGCAAAATGCGATGCGATTTCGATGGGTCAAGAATGTGGTCCGCTAGATATTTACTTCCAAATCCTTGGAGGCGAAGTAATGAGTAGAAAACAGGGGGAGAAATGGTGCCGTTGTTTCGAAGCGAGCAGAGAAATTGCTGGAAACATTTAATTGAGAGATTCGAAGTCCACCCCCATACAGGCTCCAAGTGACTATTTTCTTTAAATATATTTTAAGTGTTGCATTTCGGAGGTTTATCTTCCCAGTTCCAATTCCCTGCACTTTCTACGAATTTTAATTTCTTTTTGAAGTTTTTTTATGCTACAAATTCTGATAAAATAAAATATTTAATTTCGAGTATCTTTCAAAAGCAATATTTTGCATATGAAAAATCAAGCACTTAAATTAAAAGTAATATTTGATGAATTAGTCAAAAAAAAACATTAAAAGTCAATCTAAAGAATATTTAATGATTATTTTTTAACCTATGAAGCGAGAAATTTTTCAGAGAATTTCAAACAACATTTGTGAACGATTGCTGATTATGAATATTCGAATAAAGTTTTAACATTTAAACGAAATTTTATTTTAATTGCAATCATTTCGAGTTCACGTCCTATGTAAATTAATTGAAAAACTAATATAAATATAAGCAATAAAATTCTCATATATAATCGAAATTTCTGGCACTTCTAGGTAGCTGCCTACTTTGCCCATTTGATAAATCATTTCTTCTTAAGGTATCTGATTACGTTCGAAGGAAAAATTTTGAAAAATTAGATTTTTAAAAAAAACTATTTATTTTCAGATATATTGTCTATTAGGAACACTATAAAAACAAAAAAAAACTATTTGAAAATATATATATATTTTTTTGAAATAGGAAAAATTTTAGTAAATTCTAGTGAAATTCAACCAAACCTACTTTTCTTGGTACATAAGTTATAGAATATAATGGTGAATTAAGTGAACGAAAATCTAAGAAAGATTTTGAGATGCAAAAAAGTTATGGGTAAAAAATATGTGTATATAAGCATTTTTCCCCTAAATTTACAACTTAATTTTTCTGTAAACACCTACAAATGAAAACGTACTTCACCAACAATAAAACTTTTGGTTCATTTCATTGCTTTTTTTATATGAACCTCACGCTGATATTTTTATGCAAATACCTCTGTTAGTTTTTGAGATATCATGCTAACGATTCAGAATTTTTATGAATAAAGTTTTGAGAAGACTGAATTTAAAGACAAATTTTGGCTGAAAAATATTTAACCGGTCAGGCCTTTTTTTTCCCAGAAAATATAAGATGTTTTGGAAAGAGGAAAGTCTGAACTACAAGGAATAACAACAACAACAACAAATTCGACAATGTGGTCGATTTCCAGTGTTTTTAACGCAGTCGGATACTTTAAATCGTGTTCACAATTTGACGATTTTTAACCAATTACATTTTGCGTACACATGTTTATTGATGTGCTACATATGTTTGGTGTCTTAAAGGAACAGTCAAGGGGATGTCTATTTTCAATTAAATTATGACGGAGCTAAACGCTCAATGATTTGTTAAAAAATAACTCCTGAGAAGTTATTGTTATTATATTTTTATAATAATTTGTGAAAGTCTTGAGCAACTAAAATCCTTTTTCTGTATCATATGATCATTCCTATTTCGGAGTGTCTCGGGTTCGAGTCCCGGTTCAGGCATGGTTATTTTGTGCTCTATCTGTGAGCTGTATGAATGTGCCTCCCTGTAAAAAGGCGGTGTACAAGTGAATGTGTGTACCATCTTCAAATGAGCTAGAAGTCAAACTTCTGCCCTCTGGGTGCTCAGGGATCTTTACCCTCAGAAGTTACTGCAGTACCTTTCCGTGGATTGGATTGGATTGTGTGGATTAGTGACGCAAGAGCCATAGTTGGCCATACTATGCCAGACATATGGTTAAAATATAAAACACTTGTCTTGTCTCAAAGTATGTAAAAGTAGAAACTATTTGATAAAATTATATTACAATGTCTCTCAACATTAAAAAACAAGATGTAAGAAATGACAACAAAAGGAAGTATTAAATAAGATGGTAAAACTCAATTGCTTTTAAAAATTCAAACGGAATTTTGTGGCGGCGTTCTCTCACAAGCATTTGCAAGTCCACAGTTGAAACACTAAAAAATCACAAACGATGCTGAGTAAAATCGGGGCATTCAATTAAAATGTGAAAAACCGTTAAAATCGTTTGACATCTTTCCGTGAAAACACGAACACGATATCACCATCATTCTTATTCTATATACCATAATAATAACCACCTGTTTCTTCTCTCTTTGCAGAATGCCATCCCTGGGCGTCACCCTCTGTACACCCCTTCGTACGACGAGGATCCGGGCATCATGTCGGAAGTGGAGACGTCGGCGACGGGCTTCCGGACGATCAGGGCCCCCAAGACCCCTCGCATTGCCTCCTTCCCCCCACCTTCCACCCGCGGGGGAAAAGCGCCACCTCTCCCACCGGATCGACACACTATGGGTAAAAACGGACACTTTTTTTTAAAAAATGAACTATTTTTACCGAAATTTATCAATTGAGAATTACCAACACTATGGGTAAAAACTGCCACTTTAAAAAAAATGAACGATTTTTACCTAAATTTATCAATTGAAAATTCCAACACTTTAGGTAAAACCTGCCACTTTTTTTTTTAAAAAGAATGAACATTTTTTACCTAAATTTATCAATTGAGGATTATCAACACTATGGGTAAAAACTGCCACTTTTTTTAAAAAAATGAACAATTTTTTCCTAAATTTATTTATTGAAAAAGGTTGTGGGGAGGCTTCAGAAAGGAAAACAAATTCGGAATTAGTGTTATTTAAGATAGAGAATTAATAAATAAGACTTAAGGTATCTTATACGGAATAAAAGATAATATACATTCGTAATGGGAAACAGTATAAAATTTTGAATCTTTGTAAACTCATGATTACTATTGTGAATTGAATGCTTTAAAATCCAAGTTTGCCTCCTCATCAATTGGTTTATATTTTTCGGATTATTTGGGTATTAAAATAAAAATAAATATGTTATTTCTGAATTTAAAAAAAAAAACAAAAAAGAAATTAATTAAATGTGAAAAAAAATTATGTTAAAAAAGGGAATCCTAGTTAAATTTAAACCATAAAAAAATTTAATTGAACTTATCACTGTTTTTTACCATTTTAGAAAATTTACATTTAATTGTATTTGCAACTTGATTGGATAAGTAAGAGAATGATTGAACTTCTAAAAGGCTCATATTTTCAAATTTGATACAAAGAGTTTATTTATAGGATTAAAAAGAAAAAAAGAAGTTGGACACAAACTAAGGAAAATAAAAAAGAACGAGCGGCAGTTTTCTATGAATTCAATGAACAAATGTCAAATTGATATGCTGAAAATCTCAAAACTAAGAGTTAATTTTAAAAATTGCTTTAACAACAGATAAACAACTCAATATATGGATTAAACCTATTCTTATATTAAATGCAAAATTTTTAGACGGCTTTGAAACTTTTCTTCGACTCCCCAAATGAAAAACAAAATAAAAACTCTATAAGTTTTTCATTAACAAATTCAAAAAGAAAACCTATATATTTTTTCTATTTAACATAACTATCAATTTTATTAATTGTTTGAGTCCATAAATCATCACAAATTGACGGATGTTTGTTGATTTCATCGGAAAGAATGGGGATACACTCAATCTTAGAAAAGGCAGTCAGTGTTTATTAAAGCTTTAAAAAGAGATGAATTTATCTGTCAAATCAGTGACTAGTCCATCAACTGATAGTGACAATCTTAGGCATGTTGCTTATGAATCTATTACTAGTACATTAGCTGTTAATGTGCATTGACAAAGAATTTCTCGTAGATATATATTTTGTAGAATTTCTTCCATCTTGATTCCTTCTATAAAGAAAACTTTTTAATCCATTTTTGATTGTTGCAACTGTTGATACTATAAAATAACATTTTTGTATTTTCCAGTGCAAAATCAATGGCTGATTTTAAGCTTCATTAGCTTTCCATTCAGTTTATTGAGAGAATACTTCTTCTGCGCACTGATTTGTTTGTTATTATGTTAAGTGATAAACAGATAATATTACGTAAAAAACTATTTAAAGAAGAAAAGATTCTAAATCAAGTGGCAATGAAAAGAAAGGAAGATTAAGATTATATTCCTTTTTTTCCCTCAGTTTAAATTTTTTTTATATAAATCGTAAATATATATATGTGAATGTTTTACATCTATAAATAAATGGACTCAATTCAACCAAATTTTGTCCTAATTATTATTAGGATTTTTTTTCTTATGTTAAAAATAAGAGAACCAATGTTGTTCATTTTCAAAGTACAAAAAATGTTCCATTTCTTATAAATTAATTAAATGCTGCCATTTTTTTCATACCAACTTTTGAGTAAATTATTCTCCAAGAAATACTTTTATAGCATCCTATGATATAAAAGTCAAATCAACTAAAAATCATAATTTTGCCTTTTCAGTGATATAATTTTATATAAATATAATAAACTCTTGAACGTTTCGAATTTAATAAATAATTGAATAGATGCAGGCGATTTTTGGAATACTTTACTTCTTATATTTCAAAATCGTCTGGTTTAACTGATATTCTTGTTTTGATTAAAAATTGTTTCAAACGATAAAAGAATTTTATGAAAGGTAACATGTTATAGAAAAGTAGATTTTTAAGTTAAAATTTCAGGTATTAAAACATTTTAATCCCGATGAAGAACGATTGCATCAACTAGTTACTGTTGAAGGTCGTAAGTAAAAATCAATCAAACATATCTGCTTGCTAACACAACGAATGTCTTTCGTAGCCAATAAAAAACTAATTAAATTTATATTTCTGATATCACAGTTCTTTTTTGTTAAGAGTAAAATAGTTTGTAATATAAATAACTTTAAGGAGATTTTTTTTTAAATAAAACTTACGTTGTTGATCAAATTATTTGTTTTCGTATTCATAATTTCTTAATAATTTTGTTAATTATTTTTTATTAATTAGTTTAAAATTATAATTTAAAAAATTATTCCTTATAATACTTTGATCTGGTATTCGAAACAAAATACGTTTAAAATTCCACAATGCAAAAATTTGGAGATACATTTTGTATTTTTCTTCTAATAATATCTTTTGCCGTATTATTTCTAACTTTGACATTTGATAAAATACCTTTTTTTCAAATTTTATATGTTATATGCTGATTATTTTCTGTTATAAAATTATGAATGTACGATATTACATTATTGTGATGAAGTTTTTAATCTATATTCATTGACATAATGTGTGCGAAAATTTTTATTGAATTAATAGGAATATACCAAATTTCACAAACACACACTAATAGCTGGAAGAATATTTCAAATAAGAACTCACAATTATCAGGTGGTAAATTCAAAGGCGTCATCTTTATTTGAGAAACACTTTTCTGCCAAATTCTTTAATTTGAAAATTAATTTCTATCATTCTTTACTTTTTAAATTTTCTCTCTTTTAACCTCATCCACCAAAAAGTTATATTAACATTAACTTCATGCTCCTTCCCTTGTAGGTCCTGTGTCCCCACAGCTAAGGCATGAAAATTTGACCTTAGGTAAGAACAATTTTCTTCCAGAAATCCCCCATTAAATGTTGCAAAAACTGCATCCTCTCTCTTGCATCACAGAATTCCATACAGTGATGTAAAGAAAGCTATTGTTAATGAGATTTTTTCTCTATGGCGAAAGACATGGGAATACGCAGATACAGAATAAACTGCATTTTATTAAACCTGTTATTGACACATGGCCAGTTTTAGAAATGTGTGGAGCTGATGTTGAATTATCTCGCCTACGTATGGGACATACTCAGATTAACCAAAAGTACCTACTTTTCGGAGAAAAAGCACCTATGTGTTCTTCATGCCACACCGAATTGATAGTTAGTCACATTTTGATAGAATGCCCAGCTTTTGACTCTTATTGTCACCATTTTCTTCACTCATCAAGTGTAACTCTCCAAGAACTGCTGGGAAAGAATTATCATCCAAACATCTTTAAATTTTTACTTGCTATATACCTTTTACCATATATTTAACTTAAACCATTTCCATCTTGTTTATTTTTTTATTCAAAGATGTAACTTTTTTGTCTTCTGTTTTAGCTTTTTTACATTAATTTTTACATGAAAATATAGTTTCATAGGAAGCTTCAAACATTAACAATGTCTTACCTTTTACCATAATAATGGCGTAGTATGGCCAAGAATGGCCCTTGTGCCAGAAAATCCAAAATAACCAACCAACCCCCATTAAATGTACCCCATTCCTCTTCTACCCTGGGAAAGAAAAGATGGGCTAATTTTATTTCAAAGACAAACTTCCTCATTTTCTGCGAGAAGTCAGCACTTCACTGTCTCTCCTGGGAGAATTTTCTGGCACTTCCAATAAATAGCAGCCAACTTTTCCCAATCGACAGAAAGAATAATTAATTTTCCTCGCCAAAACTCTTTTGAAGAGCTCTCTGCAGGAGAACGTCGTGCGTGTTACTGTTGCTTTTCTCGTGACTTTTGAATTACGATCGAAACCAGTAAACAATTGAGTTAATAAAATACGCCAGAGAGTGTTTTGGTTGTTTCAACCACAGAAGAGATTTGACAGTTGAATACAACGGATAAAACAAAATTTCTGTAAAATAATGTGACCTTCGTTACTTGCGTGTTCAAAGTAACGGAAGATGAAATTATTTTGTTGGTGATGTACATGATGGGATAAAGTGACAATGACGGATATTTGATACTTTTCTTTTTTTGTTGTTTTTAGTAGTGCCACGGGAATCAATCAAATTTACAATGTCTTATGAATTTTCAAAGTAGTAGAATTGTACCAGTTTATTAGTTTCGTAAAAAGCTATTCATTATTCCTTAAAATAACTTTCTTTACAGAAATGGATGCAAAAATCTAAGATTTTTTTCTTGGTGTAAAATTTGTTTAATGTCGGGACAACTACATTCCTGAAATCTTTGTGACATATTTCACATTAGGCATTCAGTTATCAAATTAATCAATTTGTGTCAAATAAATAAAATTGTTGGTCTACAAAGTGCGCGCAAATTAAATTGTCAAAACTGTTAAATAAATTTTATTATAATTACTTTTTATGTATATTAGAATATGCATTATTCATTAATTAGTCTACTCATTCCATTAGCTAGTCCTGAAAAATAATAATAATCTTTAATGTTACATTTGCTCGAAATTCATTGTTTCTTTAAAATAATAAATAATTTTAGTATAATAATGGTGTACTAATAATTATACTTAAGTTTTCTTTTTATTATTTTAATTCCTTTTTACTTTTTATATTGATGAATAAATTAGAATATATACGTATATTTTCATGAAATTATTAAGATAAAATAATTAGCTATAATAAATCATTAATATTTTGATTAAATTAAAAATGTATTAAAATGATAGATTAATTTTAAAATGATAGATAAAATTTATTATAAAAGATATCAAGTAATATACGTTGTCAGAGGCCACAAAATCCTTAAATTTTTTTTAGATTTATTTGCACCATTGTATTTTAATTTCTAATTAAATCATTATAACTTTGGTTAAACATATCTTTAGGACTTTTCTACTTTCTAGCACATGACTTAATGAAATAAAAGTATTGCTCTCTTCACAACATTTTTAAAATGAAATGTTTATGAATCTTCATGTTTAAATCCTTAGTGAATCCGAAACTATATGTACCTGTCTTAGAGTATTGTAATTCAAAAATACATTGTAGTCGACGAAAAGATAACGATATAAAATTTTTCATCAGATCTGTGATTATCAGAATAACATTTATGTATAGTTTTATCATTTTATTTGGAGGCTTACTCAAATTTTAAATTAAATACATAGAATGTTAGACAGTCTGTCACTTATAAATTTTGCATTAGTGTGAAAGCAATAACACAAGACAATAACAATTGAGATAAATTATATTTAATGTGCGTATTCTTGTAACAGAACTGAAGAACTGTACAGAAATTATTTGAATTTTATTAATCGAAAACAAGGCACCCAGAAGGCATATTCCGTTTACTTCATTGTACAGTTCAAAATGCAGCATAGTATTTTCATGTACGAATAAGACTGTATGTGTAGAGGGGACATTCCAATTTGAGGACTTCACCACTCTCCATTCTTTTCATTCGAAATATGTTTGGTCATTCAAATTTTTATAAAGCTTGCACAAACGATGCTGCAAATACCATCCAGCATTGGACGATAAATAACGAGTTGCACTGTTCCAGGACATTTGCCTTCTTATATCCTGTGTCAATGGTCGAATACTCACATCCGAAGTTTTCCGAAGATTTATTGCTCTTCATTAATCGAATCAAAAAAAATTCATAGTAGGACACTTGTTTGTATGGGCATTAACTACACGACCTGATTCATTTTGCAACTGTGAATCAGATAAAGAATAAATTTGCATTTCTCATTTTTTGAATTAGCAAAGACAATACTATCCCTGAGTCAGAATTACTGCAAAGTTTTTTTCCCTAGTCAATTAGTCGGTTCAAACCATCAAACGTTGAGTTAAGTTTAATTCGTTCAAAAATTCATCAAACTATATATCAGGATAGTTATTACTCTGCAATTGACGAATCAACTGATTCAAATGATGGATCATATATTTGAGTCACAGTTCAACACACTTCATGACATCTGCGTAAAGAGAATCGACAAGACAGTGCTAAATTGTCTAGTAGAGCGAAAAACACCCCTGCTTTTATCTCATAAACACACTTAATTTAACTTGTCAATGAGGAGCATTTTACTCATTAGAAGCTTTTGAACATCAGATTATATAAAAAAAATTATTATTAAAATTATATAATTCTGAATTATTATTTCTTCGTATTATTCATAATTATAATTGTAAAATAATATTACTCAACATTATTTTATTACATGATTTTTTTTTTATTCTTCGGTTTTAAATCGACTCCTTAAAAGTCTATACAGATCGCTTATTTTGAAAAAATAAATGTATTCATTTTTTAAAAATAAAAATGTGATGCTATATAGCAGTGGCAATGCTTTGCTCAATTTAAAATTAACTAATTAAAAAACTCAATTTAAAATTAACTAATTAAAAAACTGTGCAACGTTTGATTACGAAAATAAAGAATTTCCATTCCCATATGTAGATGACTAGGTCACGTGATCTTATTTGTTATATTTCATGAATATGAGCTAATTTTTGGATGGATATTATCGTTTGCTTTTGTATTCATAAACTGTAAGTTGGCAACAACTTTTTGTGAACGATTGGAATGCTATTAGTTTTCATTCGAGTAAGAATTTCCATAGAATTATTTTTGTAAATGCAGTTTTCTTATATTATTGCTGTGAGTTTCGTTATTCTTACATAATTATTATTTTTGTTTATTGTAAGTTCAGCTATGATTTTTGTTATAAAATTATAAAGCTTATATATTATAAGTGATATTTAATTTCAGTTATGAATTTTGTTATTCTAATATGATTATTATGCTTATATATTATAAGTGATATTTAATTTCAGCCATGAATTTTGTTATTCTTATGTAATTATTATGCTTATATATTATTAGTGATATTTAATTTCAGCCATGAATTTTGTTATTCTTATATAATTATTATGCTTATGTATTATAAGTGATATTTAATTTTTCCTAATTACTGTCTAATTGCAATTCTATTTATAGCCTGGAAATCTGAATTACAGTTAAATTTGCACATGAAAAAATTGATTTGATCAAATTACATATTAATGAGTAAATCGAGAGATTGCTAGACTTTGCATACTTAATTTGTATTTTCGAATCGAATATCATGATAATTTCTAATTTTCTCAAAACAAAGGGAAAAAAAGAATTTGCTTCACATGTAAAATAAAATGCTTCATATCTTTTCTTTTATGCAATTTTGTAATAAAGTAAATAATATATTTTCTTTTATAATATATTCTAGAACAACATTAAATAAACTAATGGAAAGATAAATATTTTGGACATCTCTATAAACGTTCAATAATCAGACAATTCTATTTACAGCCCACAAATCTATATTGCAGTTAAATTCACTCATGAAAGAATTGATATGATCAAATTACGTACTGTTGAGTAGTTAATCGAGAGATTGCTAGACTTGGCATTCTTAATTTGTATTTTCGAATCGAATATCATAATTTTCAATTTTCTCAAAACAAAGAAAAAAAGAATTTGCTTCACATTTAAAATAAAATGGTTCATATCTTTTCTTTTATGCAATTTTGCAATAAAGTAAATAATAAACATTCCTTTATAATATATTCTAGAACAATATTAAATAAACTAATGGAAAAATAAATATTTTAGACATCTCTATAAACATTCGATAATCAGACAAATCATTGAAAAAACCCATTCCACTCAGAAACTTTCTATTACGCACTTGTAACTTCAAAAAAACAAGCTATAACTCAGAAATTAATGAGGTGTGACACACGTATCTCTTCTTTCATCATACATAACCGAGTTACAGAGCATTGAGGCGCATCTGGAGAAATCACAGACACAGCGCTGCTCTTTTCGTACATAGGAAATGTCACGTTTCGTGTTGGCAGGATTCTCCTTCTATTACGGCAGATTATGTTATGGTACGTGAATATGATGAAGGATTGTAATCTCCAACTTCCTCCTAATTATAGGACTGGCTTTTTTCCGATAGATATTCTTAGGAAAAATCGCTTTTATCTTTTTCAATATAATATAATCGTGGATGGCGTTACACTGCAACGTAGCATTTGTGTTAAAGAAAGATTCTTAATCAGCATGAGTAGTTTCCTCGACGTTTTATCGTATATCCAATAATAAGTATAATACATCCTACCCATGCAGACCAACAAAAAAATTATGAATCTTGAAGAAGTTCATGAACATTCAAGTGCCTTAATTTTTACTTCCATAGTCCCACATATGATATTGTTGTATAGCAAAGTGAAGAAACTCGAATATGCATAATGGATGTCTCTTTATTAGAACCAAAATTTGTTATAGAATCACAATTTTAATAAAAAGGTCGCATACAAAATTTCATGTCATTGTTTTTATATAGAATACTGTTATATAGCAAAGTGAAGAAACTCGAATATGCATATTGAATGTCTCTTTATTAGAACCAAAATTTGTTATAGAATGACAATTTTAATAAAAAGGTCACATTCAAAATTTCATTTATTTATATCATTGTGCTTATATATGATATTGATATACAGCAAAGTGAAGAAACTCGAATATTAGAACCAAAATTTGTTATAGAATCACAGTTTTTATTAAAAAGGTCTCATACAAAATTTCATTTATCTATGTCATTGTACTTATATATGATACATGGCAAAGTGAAGAAACTCGAATATGCATAATGGATGTCTCTTTATTAGAACCAAAATTTTTTATAGAATCACAATTTTAATAAATGGATTGCATACAAAATTTCATTTATCTATATCATTGTTCTTAAATTATTGAGTTTAGAGGAATGAAAATATACAGACTGACAGGTGGTTAATTTTACCAAGGATTTATTTTTAATTCAAAATATGGTATTGATTTGCATTTTAAATGCTAAAATTGTGGCCATTTTTTATCCATCTATCATATTTTACATTTTATGTTTATCGTGTTCATTTACATTCGAGAAGACTAATAGACAAATTTCTTGAAAATGGATTCAAAATTTGAAATAATAAAAAAAAATCTTTGATTCAAAAACACAAATATTAAATTCCATCTTTTTAATTCGAAGCAGTTTTTGCGCTGTTGTGTCCATAGATAGGCGTGATTGCAAAAACGATTCGATTCTTTAAGATTTCAATGGTGGTTCAAAGATTTTTCAGATTCAGGGAGATGTGAATCATAGGAATTTTTCGAAATTCTCCAAAATAACTTTTTTTGAAATTACAATACTTTTTTCTTCGAATGAATGTTTTTTCCTTGATATTCAAAAATACTGATTATATCATGACGTGATGTTTGCTTTTGTCAAATACCTTTTTCTTCGGCAGTAGTATTTCGAGGTAATAAAATCCGTGGTCAATTTTAATCAAATATATTGTGTTAGCTTAAACAGCTAATTAGAAATGAAATAATATTTTTCTTTTACGTTGTTAACTTGGATAAAGGCAAATTGACTAACAAAATACTTGACTTGAGCAAAAGATTCTATAAAAAATTTAATTTTCATTATCATTGCGTTATAAATAAACAATAGAATCCACCAGTCTTTATAAATTATGCATAATTAATAAATAAAATAATCCGAAGCTATAATGATTACAATTAAGGATATTTTCGCAATACTAAAAATAGTAATTTGAACAAATATTTGACTACTATAATTAGCTGAAAGATTAAAAAATATTTGATTATTTTCAAAAATAAAAATATCTAATGATTGATTTTATTAAGTTAAAAGTTTTTTAACAGAATTGTGTAAAAGAAACCTTCAAAATAAGAAGTAAAATTCAAATCTAATACGTTTAATATTTTTTGCAAAGTAAGTTTTTTAATTAAATAATTTCTATACCTGTAACGTTATAATGTAGACTCAGACACTAAAAAATTTATTCACTTCAAATCACTGAGGACATAAATAAGGCCGGCTATAGAAAAAGATTTAGAAAAAAAGAATCACATTCATTTGTTTTAATTTCGAATTAACTAAAAGGAATTCGCCCAACAGGAGATATTTTAATATGTTTAAAAAAAATTACAAATGCTGCCGAATTTGAATAAAAATTTTAAATCGACCAAATTCGATTACATAAATGAGGCAAAAATCAAGATCAAAACTCCTAACAAAAGGTAGAAAGAAAATTTTCTTTTTTTTTCGTGAGGTTCTATAAAGTTGCGTGCCTTAAACTGACATTTTGTTAAAATACAGAATACATTTTTTGTCAAGTTATCGAATTAAAAAGTAACACCCAAATGTATTCTGCATGTAAAAGTTATGATCACAGTTTAACAGAATAAATTAATTGTCAAATTATCATCGTGAGGATCAAATTGCTACATTGTGATTTTAATATTTTAATCAGAAAAATTCGATAAACAGAGTAATGATTATTGTATTTGTTTCGCAAGCTTCCAAATGACACTAGGGAGATCTTTAATAGTGCATAAAAAGTTTTAGAGAAGCTTTAATCACTATGAATAAAATGTTAAAAAGTTTTATTATATCATTGTTCAGAAAATTATGCCCTGTGCTTTGTCATAAATTTCATTTTTATCACACTGTTTTTTTCTTTGGTTGAGATTGGGCATTTCTAGAAAGTAAAGTTGACATTAAAATATGACATGATTAACAATGGAAAAAAATTAAAGTTAGATATTTAAATCCTGTTAAAACAAAATTATAGTCTCTTTTTCTAAAACATGGTTCTTTTTTGTCCATTTTACTCTGATCTTTTGGATAAACTTATTCAACTGAATAGTTCTATTCCCCCCCCCCCGCTGTATCTGTAGTTCCTCTTCACTAGTTCTTTTTAGTAGATATAAAATCTTCTGAAATGGTAATATATTACGAATAAATATTTATTTTAATATTTATTCGTATATTTATTCGTCAGATATTACGAATAAATATTCTACAGCATCAAGCAGTGAATATCTTTGTTCTATTTCTAAACTCTTAATGGCTACACAAGAAAGTTCTAACACAGTCCAACAGAATTTCAAAATATAATTTTGTTCCATTAAAAGGAACTTATTAAAGCAATTTAATTATCTTCGAATATAAAAAACTGATATTAAATTTATTATAGATTTTGTAGTTTAAGGCAATAAATGCGAAAACTCGAGTTGAGTCATTAGAACCAATACCCATACCATATTATCCAGATACAAAGTTTACCCTCATGATGTTATCCTTTACATTTGGATCGCATATATTCTTAAACTGCAGGAGGAAAGTTGCATATGCCTGAAAGTATACATTTAAATCTTACAAACTATTCTTTTTAAGAAATTTAATTTCTTTTTGATCTTAATAAAAATGAAATGTGTGTAAAAAAATACAGAATAAGTGACCATATTCGCATAATCATAGCATTGATTAATAACCACTTTTGACATCTATAGGTATTTTTATTATTTTAACATTTGATCATTTTAAATGGATATTACATTTCACAGGAAAATGTTTATTTTATGTCTTTGAAATTTCTCAAGCATCTGAAGCGTAGCAGCACTATGGCAGGTAATTAATTAAATAGTCAACAAAATAGTTAAAAAAATAATGTCATTTATTCCTGTTGAGCTACAGAATATTTTATTTTCCTGAGGTAAATCCTAATAAGATTTTAGAAGCTAATAAAACTCTTTCTCGCTAAAATATATCCTATTTACAATTATAAAAGAAAATGGCATATCGCAATGTTTCCCGTTGTTAATCTAGTGTAAGAACTTCAGTATGTACTGGGTGTGTGATAAATAACGAAATTAGCATGATTACCTGAAAATAGTCAAGTGCAAAATTACAGAACATGTATAATTTGATGTGTGTTTGGTATCATTTGTACCCCTTTTATTAGCATGTTATACAGTTGCTAATATTTTCTTCCACTCTCACAACTTTTTCTTACTTATAATTTTGAAATTATTTTGTATTTACCATCATATTTTCCCTTACTGCCTTATTTCGCCACTTTATAAGAATTATCGTTTTAGTATCTGCTTTATTGTGTTGTTTTATTTCTAAATTTTATAAGAGGTGACATATCGCTCAAATTTATTTGGTAATGCCTTTTAAAGCTACATCAGTAAGTATGTACTTATAGAGCAACATGTCACTAATAGTTATGTCCATTTCCCTCAGGCCTTGTGTTCCTGCAGTACCGTAGCGAGACTAAGCGCGCCCTGCTGCCCAACGAGATTACCACTTTGGACACAGTGAAAGCCCTTTTCGTGCGCTCCTTCCCAAAGCAGCTCACCATGGAGTACTTGGATTCACCCCACATCCGCATCTACATTCACGACCCCGCCAAGGATATGTTCTATGAGCTAGAAGACCTCAGGTGAGAATCAAGTCTAGCATCTGGAGACGGCTACCTTAAGGCCTATCACACGGCCAAAATATTGTCCGCACTTTTTGTCAACTATTTTCCGTTTCAACCCTCAAGAACCCGTCAAACAATTTTTCGTCCTCGTCAACTTTTTCTAACCAATTTGAAAATGCCGATGATAGTGACGGAAATACTATATGCAAACGAAATTCAACCAATCGTGTGAAACTTTGAAGTGACGTCACAAAAGGGAATTCACTCTCATTGTCGTTTGCTGATATAAAGTGCTGATGATATTTTGCCGTGTGATAAGGCCTTTATATAAACAAATTGTACATGCAGCCACTATACTTCAACTCTTTTGGGTAGCATTAAATAACTATTTAAACTGAAACCAATAAAAACATTTCGAAAGATACGATTTGTATTTTCAAAATATTTAAGTGGTAGTTTTAGTTTCAAAATAGTGATAGAGTATATTAGTCTTACTGTATTTCCAAATCCTCTTCATTAAAATTTAAACTAATTAACAAAAAAATTAGAAAAATCTGCAAGGAAAATAATTTTAATATCTCTGAAAAAGTAAAATTTTGAACATGTAATGTCGTATTAAAATTATTTATGTAACATAATATGCACCAAAATTACCGCCGGAAAATTCAAAATTTCAATCAATTTAATTTGATATTTAATCGATTTCTACACTTTTCAAAGTTGGCCGTATTCTTTATCTTATCCGAAAGAAGGAGGGTACAAAAACTTGTGTGAATTTGGTCTTAAAATTTAAGAAGAGATGCGGAACGGTATGCATAAACATAAATGAACAAGAAAACCACGATAACTTTTGTTTACAATAAATTAATTGTTAAGATCTCTTTAAATATTTCATTGATTTCATTATCTGTTAATTTTAAAGTTTAAAAACATTTGAAAGAAAGGAGTATAATTTACTATTATGATCAAACCAGCTGAATATTAATTTCAATTCATTTGGAAATTTCAAGATATTTTAGTTGTGTATATGTATTATACAACTAAATAAAACAATTAAACAATTATAAACAAACATAAATAGTTTCTTCTCATTAATGACTTATTGTTTGAATCATTTGCAATTCTTTTTTTTTGTGTGTGTGTGTGTGTGTTTAAATATTTTTTGGTGTTTTTTTAATATTTAAAAGATTGATTATACTAATAATTATCTAATTTATTCATAAAAAAAATCAAAATGAATTTTGAAAAAAAATCTCCATTCGAAAACATTATAAATTTTATACTAATAATTCTTCTTTGTATGGAGAAATGTATGTCTAAAAAATGTTAATAATTCTTTAATACTTTATTAGTAATAATTTTTCAATTATAATCGATTAATTTAATCGTTTGCCTAACGATCCTCAGCAGCTGCTTAGTTGGAAATTCGCTAATTTTTGTTAAACGCGAGGATTCATGTTCATGAGGAATAATTAGCATTTTATCTTTGAATGACAACTTCTATTTATTGTTCAAGGAATTTTTCCATTGATTGGATCTTTGAACTGCGAGTATTATGGAATTTCAGGTATACCTCAGTGTATTAACGAGTCTCTACAAGTCTTTGCAAACATTTGCGTTTTTTAGCCGATTATGTTGCAATTTTTCACATTGTAGTTTTACTTATTCAGTTGTTGATAATCAAAACGCAAGAAACAGAATGGAACTGGATGATATACTTTTACAAGATATCCAAGGAGCTGTAAGCAGCAGTTCCTTGGATATCTCATAAAAGAGACCTAAAGTTGAAAATCAAAATCTTATCATTGCTTTTATCAGAAACTTCTGTGCTCATTGTTCTCTAATCGCATATGGCGACAAGCTAGCTGGCTGCGAACACGGATTGCATTTATTCAAAATTAAATATTTTCCTTGCTATTATTCTTTCAAGATATTAAAATCGCATCATTTTATTAGCATAAAGTATATTGTTCATTCTAAATGGAAAGTAGTGCCATGATATAAATGGAAAACCATTTATATCATGGCACTACTGAAAAAATTTCCTGTTAATTTGCTTTCTAACTTCTTGTTACTTCATATTCTTAATCATCTTATACTACACAGATATAAAACATTTTTTTTTCTTTTTGTTTGAGGAAAAAGTTACAAATGTGTAATAAAATATTAATCATGTTTTGAATTTCAGTGTAATAAGATCTATTGCTGAAAAATAAGAAGGAACTATTTTTAAAATATTGCCAAAAATTGGAAATATTTTCCTGAAATTAAATTAATACTATTAAACAGTATTTTTCAAAATATTCAATTGTAACAAGCAGATCTGAGCAATAATTTTTTCGGAAGTTATCACAAAAAAAATCTCATTTCATTTTTATTAGTTCTTGATCTAGCCATATATTCTGTAAAGAATAAATATATATATTCATTCTCTTTTATTCTGTTTCATGTAAACACACACATTCTTTATTTTTTTAAATGTTTTCTGTTAGATTTCATTAAATTGTCTCTCAATAATTTTATTGCTTTGCAGAAAGCTGCGTTCCCGAATATAAATTTAAGCATGTCTTACTATAAGCAAAGATGCCGAAACAAGAAACATGCAACAATCTTTTTTAAATCCCGGTTTTAAACTTTGAATTCCGAGAGAAACAGAAGTTTATCGAATTCACGTTTACTAATCAATCTTGTTTTCGCTATAAAGAAATATGAAATAAAAGGAAAATAAATCCTTTCATGACATCTGTGCGATTTTTCAACTATGCATAAAGCTTCGTGAACAAAGTTCTGGGACTCTAAGCCAATTCTTTCTATTGATTTATTCATTGCAGAAAGAAGATGATATCAAATAACTTTTTTTACTATTCCGGCCTTCAAAATTTATTATGTCTCGAATCTAAATTCCAAAATCGGTTTTTCTCCTACAAGATTCTGTTGCAGAAAGAGCAAAGGTTTAGAAATAAAAGAGGAATAAATTTTAGGAAGAATTTCAGTGATCCATTCTGTAAAGAATGATACAAATGCGAATTTTCGAACCTATATCCTTCAACTTTTTTTGTTATATTCAATAGTTAAGTTAAAAAATAAATAGATGATTTGTTTTCACAAAGCAGATATATCATCCAGTTTTGTAGTATAATTTAATTTAAAGTTATTAATTTAAGAAATATTTTATTTTCTTTCCATCATCATCTATGTCAAAATTATATAATTTCAAATCAGATAATCCTTGCCCAATCCCAAAAGTAAATTATTTTTTAAAGTTTTCGGAATATTTTTCTTTAACTGATGTGGTTAACCTCCCTTAAAGTGAGTATTCTTTTGTTTAAAAATAAAAACAATCTTTTAATTTTTTAGAAGTAAAAAAAAAATGTGTGTCACAACGAAATTCTTAAATTCTTATTTATACTTCAATATACGTGAACAAAATTTGAAGTACTTATAAATTAACAAATATTTATAGCAATGGTTAAAGTTGGGATAGCAAATTTTATAATATTTGCAGTCACTATATTACTTCCATGTTCGGAAACAAAGTTTTTAAATAGTCCATATTTCACACAAAAGATTAATTTATGTACAA
>JAPMOQ010025070.1:169647-286003 GCA_026543055.1 Argiope trifasciata | reverse complement strand
ACGCAAAAGATTATTTTATGTACAATAATATAATATACAATATATTTCCCATCCCTGAAGCTTTTTTTTAAATTAAAATAAAGAAATCTAGTGTATCAAAAAGTTTTAACTTATTCTAGTTTTTTTTATAAAAAAGATATTATCCCTTTCAATTTTCAAAAAGCACAAAGAGCTAATTTGTTTCAAAATATTAAGATAAAAGGATGTGCTTATGATATGGAATATGTAAACAATACATTTATTTTCCTATCGTCTAAAAGTAAGTAATAAGATTTAAAACCATTTTTAAACAGCGGAAAATTTCAAAACAATTTCCAAGTTAAAGAAACATAAAAAAATATCAATAAGATAAAGCAAACCTTATTTAAAAATCGATTTTTAATATATTAAGTTATTTTAAAAATTATATTTAGTAAACCAATTTAGAAAGCTGCCATAGTGTTTGCTGGTGCAGTACTATGCTTGCGTAAAGTTTCCAATAAATTAATTATTTCTAAAAATTTACTTAAATCTTTAAACTGCACAGCTCGATTTGTGGATTTAGAATTCACGCCAAACCAACTCTCCCAAGGGAAATATAAATATTTATCAATGTAATCAAAAACGAGAAAATAAAATCATATTCAATTGACTTTTCCTCTAAAGATTGCTGGTATTTAATATTTAGATCATGGCTAATTCGATTTTTTTTTCTTTTCCGCAGAAATGTGAAGTACTTCACTGAAATGCAGTCAGTAATAATTTTCATGAAATTTTCGATTTAGCTGAAACTTAAATTTTATTTTTATTATTCAACATCATCAATTAATCGCAAGTGATTTCTTTCTACGATTTTTGTAACAAAAGACATGTTGATCTCTACTTTTTCCTTTTTGACTTTAATTTAAACAACAAGAAGATTTTTTTTTTTTTTGCTTCGTCATGATTTTGGCTTCCGAATAACCATATGTATATTATATGGATATCAGAGTATTTGATTTAAAAATAATGTACTAATTTAATATGAGATATGAAATTGCAAAGATGTTTTAAAATTCTTTGCATTTGTTAAATCCTTCAATTTATAACAAGAATAATATTGCTAAAATTGTTGTAGCTATTTTAAGAAATCAAACATCAACTACACTGATGGGAAAAAAAATTCCAACACCAAGAAAAAATTACTGTACAGAAATGAAATTTTAGGAATACATTTGTCTAGGAAACATATTTAATTGATTAAAGTTTCAAGATCACAGGTAGAGCCATTTCAAATGTGAAATGTTGGTGCATTAGTAACCGTGTAACCGCCAGAATTTTGAATGTAAGCATGCAAACGTGCATGCATTGTGTCGTACAGGTGTCGGATATCAGTTTGTGGGAGGGAGTTCCATGCCTGTTGCACTTGGGCGGTCAATGCAGGGACGGTTAATGCTGGTTGTGGATGACGCTGGAGTCGTCGTCCAATGATGTCCCATACGTGCCCGATTGGAGAAAGATCTGGTGATCTAGCAGGCCAAGACAACATGTCGACACTCTGAAGAGCATGTTGGGTTACAACAGCGGTATGAGGGCGAGCGTTATCCTGTTGGAAAACACTCCCTTGAATGCTGTTCATGAATGGCAGCACAACAGGTCGTATCACTAGACTGACGTACAAATTTGCTGTCAGGGTGCGTGGGATAACCACGAGAGTGCTCCTGCTGTCATACGAAATTGCTCTCCAAACCATAATTTCAGGAGTAGGCCCTGTGTGACTAGGCCGCAGACAGGTCACTAGCAGGCGTTCACCTGGCCTCCTTCTAGCCAACAAACGGCTATACCTGTGACCAAGGCAGAACCGACTTTACATCAGAAAAAAACAGATCTCCACTCCGTCCTCCAATGAGCTCTTGCTTGACACCACTCACGTCGCAAACGGCAGTGGTTTGGAGTCAGTGGAATGCACTGTACAGGGCGTCTGACTCGGAGTTGTCATTGAAGTAATCGATTTGTATCAGTTAACTTTCAGATGTATAAGCGTGCCTACCAAATTTCGTTTATCTAGCACAGCTCCTTCCTAGTGTTGGGATTTTTTTTCCATCAGTGTATGTTTATACTCAAATATAGCTGATTATAATTAAAATAAATGACCCAATAAAATGAAAATAACTAAATAAATACAGTAAAGAATAAGAATCTGACCATTCATATTTTAAAAATATTCTAACATTAACAATAGAATTCATGTTCTTTATAAACTTATTTATTTCTAAATTAAACTAATAGCTTTTATTAACAGCCTCTAGTTGGAAATCCAACGCAGAATCTTTCCCTCGTTCGCACTTTCACTTCCGGTGAGAACAGCGTGAAACCATTAGCAAACCGATGGTTATTGGCAAGCGTTGTGCCTTTGGGAAATCGATTGTTATGAATATAGTATTTCATGTATGTTACTTGCATAAACGTTGAAAAATCTAATGCTGATATCTAAATATTGCGTTAAATTAGAATAGTATTTTTCCATCCATCATAAAAAGTATTGAATGAATGCAAAATTTTATTAAAATGGAATTATTTAATTTTTAAGAAACATTTAATAAAAACTATAACTAAATTACTTATAATGTCTTTTAACCTTTAATAGAACCTTACAAAACGTATTTATGTCTATCATTTCTTAAAATATAGCTAAGTTTATTGTTCTATAATGAGTTTTATATATATATATATATATTTGTATATTTTAACGAAAAATTTTTGAAACATAGATAATAAAATCTTTTGGAGACAGAAAAGAAAAAGATTATGATCCTTGCAGATATGAAAGTATTGAAATAATAATGAACACGTTTAAATGAACCTGTTCAATATTGCCTGCGTTACGCCTTGATCCTTCAATAACTTGGGTCTTTGGATTTATAATATCTTTTTTTTTTAATTTGCTGAAGAAATCGTCTTCCTTTCTCTGATTGCATGTTCTTCTATTTGCAGGGATATCCGGGATCGATCGGTGCTGCGAATCTACGAGCAGGAACCGAATGGAGAAGTGTACAGCACGTGGGAGGGGGAGCTGAGTTACTTCTCCGAGCCCGAATTCGACTCCGAGTATCAGAATCAGCACATACACAGAGCAAAGGTAGCCATATTCACGAGTATTTTCTCTTGTATCAACATGCATTCATACAACAATTAATTTAAAATTAAACTTCAGAAATGGAGAGTTGTTTTTAATGTACAAAAATACGATAAGAGTATTTATTTATTCGTAGCTTTGAAAACTGCTTTTTGAATTAACTTTTTGAAGAAAAGATGGAAAAATCAATTAATCAAAATAATATTGTGAAATAGAGAGTTGCTCTTAATATATTTAAAAAAATATGAGTTTTTATATGGCTGTAACTTTAAAAATTATTACTTTACGAAAGTTTGAAATGGCTATAATTAATCTAGCAGCATTATTGCCTACATATATTAGCTTGGGAAGTAGATTTTAACTATAGCTTAATTATTTACTGATAAAAAATACATGACGATTTTCTACATTACAATAAAAATATATATTTAAACTAATCATTTTTTTTTTACTTAAGCCTTCTTTTTTTATTTATGTTCCGCCTGTGATAGTTAAAGGAAGGGCAACATGATGCAACTTCCATCAACAGGTGGGAAAAGTTGCCACTACGTCACTACTTTATTGCCAAGTCCAAGAAATCGGAAATAAATAAATGCCTCCACACTTTTATACAATGGAGGATTTCACTTTAATAAAATCAACCCCAAAACAAATAAGCTTGACCTTTGAGAATAGATATATTTGCTTTGAATTTGAGATTTTTTAAACTTTTTTTCCAAGAATTTTCTCGTTCGATTTATGATGTTATCTACAAACTCCTGTCTGGAAATCTATAAAAGAATTCATTCTATTTAGGGTCATAAAGTACACTACTTATATTATGTTACTGTGGAAAACTATCAACCATATCGACATCCAGTGCACTGATTGTAAACGTTGAATTAAAAAATAAAAACGCGATTTTTGTTATCATAAAACATATTATGATTTGTATCAAAATAGGTGCGAATGAAATAGATGAACCTAAAATAAAGAGTACATTCGGAATGAGAAAAGAGAATGATACCAATAATAAACACAAAATTTATATAATGAACATCAATTTTATTTATTGGACAGATTTTTAAAAATTTCCATTCACCTCTGTGCCTTCTCTTTTCCACTCTTAACTGAATCTATCTATTCTTATCGACGCAATTAACGGTGGTTAGAGTTTTAAAAATCAAACAATATATTCATTTTCTATTATATTCTATCAAATTGATATAAGCTGGAGGACATTCGCCGGTGAATA
Source organism: Argiope trifasciata (assembly GCA_026543055.1). NCBI lineage: Eukaryota > Metazoa > Arthropoda > Arachnida > Araneae > Araneidae > Argiope > Argiope trifasciata. The sequence goes on along the minus strand of JAPMOQ010025070.1, from coordinate 281,675 downwards.
GTGATATTCTCTAATTTTGGTCTTATAAGAAAAATTCTTTCTTAGAATCGAGTATCGAGCCTGTTATCATCCGTTCTTACTGCCAAGAAAATCTTCATACATTCAGCTTATTAAAATAACAAAAACTAAAAACATGTGATGTGATAAACATGTATTTCCGAATTCTTAAATTTTAAGAAACGATAGTTATCAAAATTTTTGCTCAATTCCGGAGCAAGTACCATCCCCAAATAGCCCTTGTATTTCTTCAAAACGATATGTTAATATAATTAAGCTAAATCCACAATTTCGAGCCGTGTAATTCTTCTACAGAATAACTTTACCCATTCAATTCCGATCAATATTCGAGTTACCTTGTTTTTAATTTAGCATCGACAAAAAGTAGAATTCCTAAACGGAATCTAGTTAATTTTAGGTCATTTAAGAACAAAAACATTTTCGCTCACATCATCAACAGCGATTTTCTAAACTATTCACGTTTTTTTTTTTTTTTCTTTTTTTTTTTTAAGCTTGACCATGTGTTTTCGATGTTGCAAATGTTTTCACTTAAGAAAAACATTTTGTTTTTACATTTTCTGAGAAAGAAATCGTTGATGCAAAACCACCTGTTGAAACACTGTCGTCTGGCATTTCTCTTTGTTGGCAAGTGGTAGCTGAAGTGGAACTCGTGAAAATCCGCAACGGTTCGAGAATTCTCATTAGAATCAGGAAATGTCTTGTTCCGCTGCTACGTCCGGTTGCCTTTCAGAAAAAGAGAATAATTCCCCCTTGATTAGCCGGCTACCATTGATAGAAAACATTCGCGAATGAAATTAATTCCCTTCCAAACATATCCGGGGTTTATTTGCTCACTCCGACATTACCATAAAAGTAGGATAGAAATTTTTTATTGCCTGGCAGTTGCAGAAAAGTTTGGGGAAAAACCTTTAATTAGCTTTTATTATAATGGAACCTTATTACTTAACTGAAGATGGTATATACTGGGATGATTAAAACTGAATTCAAACAAGTTGATTTTTAATTGGAGTGTCATAGAGTGCTGAAGCTACTTGCATAGTTCTGAAAATTCATAATTTTTTTAAAAATTGCTTTTAAAATAATTTATTATGCTGAACTGTTTATAAAAAAAATCCTAAAATTGGCAAAATATGATGAATTTGTTTTAAAACTTAAACCAAACTTTGGTAATTTGAAAATTTGCCAGTTTTCTATTTTGTCTCATGTATGTCTCAGGCATTCACCATTATGATTTTTTTATAGATTTGTCTTCACTTGACGGAATATTTTATCACACAGTTGCTACAATACAGAAAAATAAAGAAAATTGACTTGTAACTAAATTAAATTAAATACCAAATATGAGTTGAAAATAGAATTTAAAACAGAAATGGCAGATTAAGGGAATTTTTTTATTAGTGTAGTTGTTGATACCCTAATCTTGAATTTTTAATTTCAAACTCCTAAGAAAAAGTTTATTGTCTACAGGCGGCCTTACTGAGAGTATTCGAAAAAGTCATGGGACAATACTTTTCAGACACGCTGCAAAGTGCAAAGCAAAAACATTGATTATCAAAGCAAAATTCTCCTAGATGCTTTCTCTCTGCAAGAAACAAATGATGGCATAAAACAGGAGCAGTTAGTTTTCGAGAAAAAAATCGCCGCCGTCCGACGTCTTTAGCACGTAATCGAGCGTGCAGTAGCAAAGAAATCGCCCACGCCGAAAAAGAGCCGCAACAGTCGTAAACTTTTTTGTATTACCTTTGCAAAAGAATAGGTCGGTTTTCTTTCTTTCATCTTTTAGAAAAGTCCGAAGGTCATCTGTGGAGACCGTACGGGTTTAAAAACAACACGTGGTGAAAAACTAGAACTAGCGGGCTCTTATTTTTTTGCTGGAAACTTACCTGCTTTCCGCTTTGTTGAAAGTAACCTCAACTGCGTGCGAGAGTTGTTTTCTAAAAATAGGGACTATATATAAACAGTAGAGGAATAGATACTATGCAGTGTTGCGTGATTTAAACTTTGTTCGCATTCTTAACCATATTTTATCCTTATTTTCTTTCAGTCATATTTAGTTTTTTAGGGGTAATTATATTCAAATCTTTTAAATAATGATCTAATTGTAAATGAAAGAACTGAAGCATTTCTTTACAAAATAATCACTAATAAGAATCTTTTAAATTGTTTATAAGTTCACGCATGCTGGAAAAATCTATCTATACATCTCTGAAACCTTATTTGGCTAATTTAATACAGGTTGCTATCGCTAAAAATGAAATGGATTATAAATTTTGTCGATTGCAGCTATGCACGAATTTGTGCTGGTATTCTTCTGAAAAAGAACCATTTGCCACAGTAAAATTATTTTTGTCTTTTCATTCAGGAAACCGTGTTCTATAATATTTGTTAGATGATTTTTAGCCTTTTTAAATTCATTTATATGTTTAAAGAAGATCATACTCCTACCTATTATTTTCTCCTATTCAAAAAAATTAGTGTAATTGTAATAAATTGAACCTTGAAATTTTGACGAATCATAACGTTCCAACCTCCATAGACATATTTTTTGAAATTTTTTCTATCACTTTTCTATTTGCCCCTATATCTATGAGCATAATAATCTCGCACCTTGATCTAGATGGATAAAATTACAAATTACTGAATTTTTGTCAAATTGAATTTTATTCAGAGGAAGTCTGCTTATAGGGCTATTCGAATAAAAGCGAGCATAACAAATACAAAATGTTAAGATCTAATATTTTTTATTCAAGTTTAGTCTCTAAAATATAGATACTTATTAGATTCTGAATCAAATCCAAAATTCTGTGGATTGTAATTTTGCATGAATGTAAAAGAGGTAATTCAAAAAATAAACAACATAGGTGGATCGGATTTTATATATTATTTTGTAACTTATAATTATAGTTCTATGTAAAATTTTTACTTCAATCACACGAGGAAAAAGTTTCAAAATACATATTCATTTTTGTACTTAGTGCATGCTAGCCATTAATATCCAAACATTGCAAATTATATCTATGCCAGAAATCAATATTTGAGAAGTATTGTTCGCTAACGCCTTGCAATTAATGTACAAGCATCAGTTTTCTTTACTAAACTACGAAGCACACTAATCTCATGAGTGGCACTCTGAAAATAAAAATCTAAGCATTCACTTCCTTGCACAAAGCTCACATTTTTATGTGAGAAGAGAAAATGGGCATTTTTATTAGAGAGTCTGAGGCATGCAGATTTAATTTCGTATGTTGTTGCTGTTTTAGGACATAATTATACAAGTACAAAATGACATTATGATAAATTGATAATTATTAGGGATAGCAATTATACTATTCATATCTGTAATCTGCTGTCATCCTAGCATAAGGATAGCGTGTCTTCCCGTGATCTGGACGTCCCGGTTCGGGCATTTTTGTTCTTCTGTGTTCCATCCGTGAATTGTGTGAATGTGCTTCTTGTGAAAAGAGGTTGTGTAAGCGAAAGTAAAACATTAAGTATCTAAGCCGTACCTAGTTGGTGCTACTGAAAAAACAAAAGGCGGTCTTTTCGGCTTAAATCGCTGACAATATTTGTCGGCGGGTTTGTAAAGTGCCATAAGTAACAGCAACAATTTAATATTCTATGTTTTACCAAACATCTTCTCAAAGTTCAGAGACTCTTCTGATTTCCTCTGAGAGCATTATTTTTTATATAGCTGGCATAAAATTATTATTCATACTTATGAGTCCAATCATCCAGCCCCATTCACTTGTTCGATTTTGCTAAGTAACAATAACAACATATCTGTAATCTTAATTTCATTAGCATATTCAACAGAGCTTTTACTATAAATGAATTTAAAATTTTATTTCCTTTGTGCCTGAATTATTAAATGATTCCAGGGCGGTGTGGGCTACTACGGAGCCGCCGGTCTTAGTGCCTACTGTCCCCTAGCGACGCAGACTTTACCTCCTGGTACATACTCGCCTCCGGACAGAACGAAACCTCCCATCGGTGAGTATTTGTAGCGAACGTTTTCTTTTGCCTTTTATTTGCTGTTAATCGCCTTTGCCGACCAGTTGGTTTTACTGAAAGTTTTTGTTATATTTAATGTGTATGCTGCTAATTTTAATGTCTGTACATTTGCATTAATGTCAGCTCAATAATTAAAAAAAACTGACTTGCAAAATAAAATTTTATTCCAAATTTTGATTTCAGTACATTCACAAATAACTATCCGAATGGCCTACTTGCTTTGCTGCAAAGTACGAAAACATTCATATGTGAGATTCGGAAAATAAAATTAAATAAAAGCAAACGTGGTGTGCTTTTTCTTTAATGCTAAAAAAAAATTTCGGTGGGTAATGGGAAAGTAATTCTTTTATGCAGAATATGTTAGAGAAATTCGAAGAAACCATCATTCCAGCTTATCTTTATTTTCGGTATAAAAAAAAGGGTGAAATAGTGCAAGCAGTAAAATTAAATGATTATCAATATCTGAATTAAATTTTTGTAGCAATTACATTATGTTTTTCTTTTTATTGTTCTTAATGGCTATGACAAAGGATGTGGATAATTTAGATCACTAGCTGTAATTTATCACTATTGTAATGTAGAAAATACAAATCGCATTTTTGTCATTAAAATTTTGCGATATTTATAAAATTTACAGCATACTTTTCCCACAGATTTTACCGAATACATACAGATTTTACAGCATACTTTTTGTCTTACAACAAATTATTTGAATTCCTTATATTAACAGCCTATGCTCAAACTCTGCCCTGGGGAGCTCACCTGACCTACGCTCCATCAGGTCCTCCTAGTCCGGAACGACGTCCCAAAGAAATTCTTATACCACCAGGTAAGTCGTACTCAGAACTTGGATCTTCCTTGCTTGCAATATATTCACATTCTATCTAATTTAATTATTACTCATTATACATGCCTTAGTTGTCAGAAATACTGTTTATATTTCATATCAATTATATATCGTTAACTGTTCTTCAAAATATTTTCAGCTAGATATGTCAAGTATTCGCTTTTATTGTTTTAGGTAGATTTTAGTTTCTTTGGTTTTTGTGCTGAAACATCAGCCTAATAATTAACCTGTGATCTCTTTTTAAATATCTTTTCTTCAAGTCTAAATGAAAAAACAGTAGAATAATCTCTTGGGATCAAATAAATTCAAAATTTAATTATTATCGTTGAGAAATTTTGTTTACAGATTCAACAAGAACTTATATCAATATAAACTTAACGGGAAAGGGAATCAGTTCTTTTATGTCGAAATACACAATAGAAATAATCTGAGGCTTTTAAAATTAGATTCGATACAAAGTTTCTAATCCCTAGGTCAAGCGGCTTTTTCTGTCGAATTATAGCTAATAAGTATAATGATAGGCCTACTCATTTGCTTTTATTGTTTATGTGATTTTTTATTGTTCCTGTTGTTTCTTGAGATTAATCAGAAAAGACGGTTGTGTTTAAGTTTAGATATGTCAAGTATTCGCTTTTATTGTTTTAGGTAGATTTTAGTGTATTTGCCTTATATTTTTTCTATAATTTGACTTTTTAAAAACCGACATGTCTAGACCCCTTCCCTATCAGCCAAGCGGTCGTAGGCAACTGCTTTATCTCCATTGTAGAAAATCCATCAATGTGCAGTATGTAGTTCGAAGTTTATAATTCTTTAACTATTTAAATTTGCAAAAAAGGGAAAAAAATTTTTACGGATTTTTTCTTTCGCAATATTCAGCGTATGAAAATTGCTTGAGAATCACTTTGTATTCTATACTGCAACTTGAACTATAAATTAAAAAGCTAAATTTCAAGAACATAATATCCTGCAGCTGAAATTTCATCTTCAAGAGAGCTCATAGTGCAATTCTATAGCGTAGAGGTACATTGTTCATTAATTATGCAGTTGATTTGTTAGTTCGTTTATATTTTTTTCGTTATATATATACCCTATTATATCTTGTTTATTCCTCTGCTATCGAATCGGATTATTTTCAGCTAGACAATTTCTTTTTCATAAAATGGTCATTAAATATGGATTTCTCACAAAATGCAACTTATTACTTGCTCTGATAACAATATTTATGCAATATAGCTGGCTCTTTTTTAAAGTTTTGTTTTTCTTTACAATGTTCGTTGAAATTCGATCGGCGAACTCAAATTTCGAAGAATGAAGTCTGAGTCACTTTTTGTTCTATTGTTCTTTGTCAGATCACTAGAACTTATATAAGAGAAGTGAATTAACAAACTGAATCAGAATATTTTTTTTTTTTTTTTTTGCAAACTCTATTTCAATGTATTTAGCTACAGCGTGTAAAGTAAGTTGTTTTCAATGCCGGTTTCACTTAACAAATAGTGGAAAAAAAATATTAGTATTTTAAATCTATTTTCTTAAAAGTTTATTGTATATTTTTATTTAAAATTTACGCCATAGTCAAATGCCAGGCATTTTTTTAAATCTTATTTAAATTTTTATGATCAAAGTACTATTTATTTCCAACAAAATAGATTATTTTGTATCAGGTATATATATATATATATTTAATTTCATGAGAAGTGTGTGATTTAGGAGGAATACTAATAAATATTAGATTAAATAAATTAAATCAGCTAATATTTTAAAAATTTTGCTCTATTAGGTCTTTGAAAGAAGTCGAAAGATAGATTAAAATTATCGCCTCTGAAACTATAAGCATTAAACTATTATATATATTTTTTAATTTTTGATTTTAATTATGCATAATTATAAATATAATGGAATCTTAAAATCAATTTTTTTCTTACATTCGTTCTTAGTACGCATCTAATAGAGAACGAATACTTAACTAAATTAACTTTTGAATTAATAAATTTAACTTCTAAAAATATTAAAATAGTGTATTGTCAACAAATTTTGAAAAATTCAAAACTCCTCCATACGAAATATTAAGAGGAAAAAATCGATTGCAAAATTTCATTTTTGAAACATAAAACAAAGTAATTTAAATAAAAGCGAATAAAAATATTTTATGTTTAAAATTTTAATAAATTTTAAACCGTCCCCAGGCAAATAAAAAAATTAATCTCAGAAAATGTCGCAAATGAATTTTTTTCATATATTTCCCAATGTGATGATGCAACTTATTTCTTTTGATAACTAATCTTGGTAAAGCTATTGATGTACTGAAGCAATTGAATCATTGCTAAATAAGTAATAAATATGAAATATATTTTTAACAAATGATGACAATGTACTGAAACAATCAATCATTGTTAAATAAATAAGAATTTTAAAAATATGAAATATATTTTTAACGAATTATGACAACGTCATTTCCTTAGAAAATATTTTTATAATTGTTTAATTTCTGCCAGAGCATTAATTGCACGCTTTTTCATGTTTCAGGTGTCATGCAGCCGCCCCCGAAGCCTCAACGTTCTTTTCAGCAAGGAGGTACCCTCCCCATTGGGAAAGGGATCCGGTGCACCCCGCCACCTCCCACTGGGCCTCCGCCTTCCATACCCTCTCCCCGCTCTGGAATGCCCAGGCCCATGGGTAAGTTTATTAAGTCCCTATCCTTTATTAGGTGATGAAAGCACCGTGACAATTCAATGGGATGAAGAAAAAAATTGTCTGAGGAAATAGAAAAGCAGCGCCGTGAATCACGTTTGAAGATCAAACGAGTTCAAGTCCTCTCTTTTTGAAAAGAATTGGGATCTTCGGGTTAATCTGTTTGAGGAGGGAAGTTTTCAAAAGAACTGGATGCTTTCATGTTTTGTGTACTTGGGAGTGTAAAGGAGACAAAGGTTCCGAAATACCTTTCTGTCAGCATATTTAACCATTCAGATTGCTTTAAAAAAAGAAAGCTTGATAAATGTGAGCAGTGCAATGGGTTTCTTTATTTATTATTTCGCTTATTTTTATTCTTTCTTATAATTTATTGAAGATATGTGACTGTCTTCTGAATGAAATTTTTGAAAATAACTATTACTAATGATAAGTATAAAATAAATTTAATATAAAATGATACTCAATTTATTTAATGCTTATTTATATTAAATGAATTTAGTATAAGAATTTTTTTTAATTTTGAATTTTTGCATAAAGTATATCGAAAAAAAGTATAATGTAAGTATATTAGTAGTACGAAGCACAAATATGTTAATTAAATGACAAAAGTATTTTGAAAATTGGGAGAATTTTTTTTTTCTAATTAAGAAATTTATAAAATAATTAGCTCCAAATTTATTGGATAATTTATATCATTATATATATATATATATATATATATATATATATATATATATATATACAAATTTCTGCGAGAAGGGGAAAAAACTGTAATTTATCCAATATTTAAATTTTGTAGTAAGACTAAATAAAAAGAAGTTTGATTCTTTCAAGTATTGGAAAGCTGGAAGCCATTGATAACACACTTAGGTGCCTTTATTTTTTAGTTAAAAGTTAGTGAAATCATTGCCGTGCTTATGGCTGGGGGACCAATTCTTAATTTTGGAAATTTTTTCAAACATATACATTAGGAGTGTATTAGTGATCGCTGAAAAGAATCAGTGTGAATAATAATGTATGGTGGTTTTATTAAACTCATTACACTTTTCTACATTTTTACATTTTTATCCTTCTGTTAAATAATCATATAGCATAAATCCATTATATATTTTTAAGTGATGTTTTAGTGTTGATGTTTAAAATAGATAAATGTCTTCTCTTTTTCAGTTGAGACTCGAGTCCCTCCTTTCCCCCGTTATGCCCCTGAGCGGCGCCACGAGCCCCAGGGCGGTTACCGACCCCCACCCGAGCGCCCTTACAGTGCCGGGGCGCAGCCTATCTACACCGTGTCCCCTGAGCGTCACTATGAGCCGACGTATCGCAAGAGCTTCGAGGGCGGCTACCTATCTTCGCCCGAAAGGCGTTACGAACCTGCACGGGCATTCGCAGCGGCCGCTGCGGCTCCCATCTCGCCCTACGAGGAGCCCTACTACGGTGGGACAGAAAGGATCTACGGATCTAGATCGGGCTCGGTAACGCCTGTCGTCGACGAAGAAGCCAGGTGAGTCTGATGGGCAATGCTCAACATATACTAGATTGACAACCACGTATTGCCGGCTTTTTTAAACATAGGCATTTTCCTTAGAACTAAAATGATTTCACTCAAATAGTAATTTTATCTATTTTTTCCCCTCTCTTATAACGTATACAAAATGAAAGCATTATAATCATTAAATAAAATACACTCTTAAAGAGTTGGATAAAATTAAATATATTTCAAATCTCCCTGAGTATATCTAAAAACAAATTCTTAGAATTATATTAATGTATGTTAAGAATTCTATATGGTATTCAACACATACATCTATGTTCCACACACACATTTATACATTTTTTTCCCTCACTTACAACGTATATAAAAAGAAAGCATTATAATTGTCAAAAAAAATACACTCTTAAAGAGTTGGATAAATCACAATATATTTCAGATCTCCCTGAGTACGAAAAAAAAATTCTTAAAATTATATTAATGTATGTAAAGAATTCTACATGGTATTCCCCACATACATCCAGATGAATACGAACACAGAAAGATAAGCTGGATATCAGTTACTCTAAACAAAGCCAATCGCATCAAATCTCATTGGGCAGCGGTGGCCTGGTGGTAAGATCTCGACGGCTTCAGAAACGGAGGACTTCAGGTTCGAGACCAGATTCCACCAAAGAAACGTCGTGTGAGGGGGTCTAGCCCGTTAAATCTGTCAGGCCAAGCGTCTTCCCGCTGGTGTGGAGAGGGGGTGCCAGTTCAGGTGTTTTCCTCGTCCTCTGACCCTGATTCCAAATGACGAGGTCCGTCCCAAAATAGCCCTCGAGTTGCTTTAAACGGGACTTTAATATAACTAAACTAATCAAATCTCGTTGGAAGGTGATGTATCTGCACAAATGGATCAAATCCTCAGAGGGAATCGGAGCGGCATTTTGTGTCAAGCAGGATGTATCCCTATACACCACTGAGCAACCAGCTTGTTGAAAAAGGAGACAGTCTTCCAAGCTAAACTATTCAATAGTACAATCAAATTTGCAATTGCATCCCTCATCAGATCCAATCATTACTTATGTCAAAAATAAAGGTGGTATACAAGACTCAATTCTCCAAAATCCTATAGCTAACTGGGGAGAGGCACATTCTCCATTTTTGGAAGTCTCTCACATTTAAATCTCGTGGATCAAGGCAAATATAGGTTGTGACATGAAGAAGAAGTGGACAAGTTAACAAAAAAGGCGGCTAATGGAACTCAAGACCAAAATTTAATGAAGCTTCACAGATGTCATCTGAAGAACATCATTCAAACAGTGATGATGACAAAATGACAAAAAGGATGAAAACAAGGCTAAACAGACAGGTCGGTATTCAACATAATAACAAAAGTTTATCTAAATGCGGTCAGTTGGAACATAGCAGATATCTTGTTCTTCGCATGAAACGGCCCATTCCGGATATACCTGCATAGATTTTATTTGATCAACTTCCATTACTGTAGCCGGGAGAAAATAGTATTTCCAATTCACTGTGCCACCGACTGTATGTTTAGTCTATAATGATACAAAATGAAGTCAGAAACAAGTCTCAAAAAAGAATGGTATGGAAAAGTTCCATCAAATACCATTCTCTCAGCAAAATTCATACCATAATATTTTGCATTCACAAATATCAAGACCTCGTAATCCCTTAAATGTTTTATTTTCTTTACAATCTATTAAGAAGAAACTTTCTATTTTGGGAATATTTTCTTATTCTGATTCAAATGGAAATCCATTGAATATTTGAGATATCTATGAATTCGAAGTAATTATAATCGTTATGAATAGTTTATTTTTTGCTTATAACTATTAACATTCGATAAATCGATGCTCGTATGGCATTCGGTCAAAGCAGTTAAGCGGTTAAAGACCACTCAAAAACTAAGACTAAAATGTCACTCATCAAAATAACTTTAAATTATTCTATCGTAACTGTAATACCCCAATGACAATCCTAATTTTTAATCCTTTCTCAGTTTTTTTTATCTTTTTAATTTTTTTCCTTCTTTTTTATCTTTCTTTCCATCTTATACTCACCCAACTGTTTAGATAATTTAGTGTTGTAGACACAGACTATACATGATGACGTTGTATTATGTAAACATAATAATTTAAAGCCAATGTTTAAAGTAACTTGAAAGCAGTATCTTACTTTCGTGTATGTTTTATGAGCTAAGCGCATATTTCAATGGATTTTTTTAAGAAAAAAAATCTTCAGGTTTGAAAAAAAATTAATTAATTTTAATAATTTTAGTAAAGTTGTTGAAGGATATAAAACTTTAGTATATCTCTAGCTGTACTATCAAAGTTTGCACTGATTAATCTACCATCAACTTCAACTGAAGATTGAAAGGCTGTTATTTATTAAGAACAAATTCAGGAACCAAAAACTTCAGAATCGCGTTTTGACTCCACTTCTTTTTTAAAAAATTTCAGCTCCATGTACAACAAATAAGATTTTGTTAAGCTTTCATGCATTTATTTTCCTTGCGGAAGTAAAAGAGTAGAATACGCTGAGAATATTTTTTTCCTTTCTCATTTTTCAAACAGCTCCTAACAAAAATTGCTCATTTGATTAAGACCTTTACCTTTTTAATTGCAATACCAATACTAAAATAACATTTCAAGTAATTTAGAAGCAATTATTTTCATCTATGAAAGATATTTGTAATTCCTTAGCCTTTATTATCAGTGCATTTAATTTTATTGTAACACGATATACTACTAACAGCCCCCATTCCTCCTCATATTTTGAGGAATAGACTCAAAACAGTTTGTGTTTCATAAACAAGCGAGCCATGTTTGGCTGAATTTTAATTGCGTTTTAATTTGCATGGTTGATTATTAAGAATCATATTACATTCAATAATTATAAGATGTTATAGAAGGAATTATGACTAGTTTTGCACCGTATTACATGTGAAAGATATTTCATATTACATAGATTCTATGCTAAAATTCTCTATTTTTTTCTGTTATTGTCGAAAAGGCTGTTTCATAAAAGTATTGACTAGAGCTGCAATTTTTAAAATGTGACTAAAATAACAAAAGATGTATCAAATAATTCATAGATCTACTTCTTACAGAGATACTCTACTCACACTTTGGAGCAGAGTATTATCTCGAATATAATCTCGTAGTTTTCTAGCTATAGGGAATTAGTATTTTTATATGTATTCAAGGAAAGGAGGAATAGGCTAAATTTGTATTATCTTTACGTGATATCATATATGTAAGCATACTGAGATGACAATGGTATATATGAAGTGCGTGAAGATTTGCCCTAGACATCAACATAATTAATTTAGGCTCCATCTCACATAGGAACTAGCCAGCCCCATGATATCGAAAAAAGGTATATATTAAAACAAACATAGACCCTCATAGCCAGAGCATAACTGCCTTTTTCTTTTATTCTTTTGAATTTAAAATTCGTTTTCACAAAAATTGTTTTAAAAAAATAATCAGAAGATACAATGAGAAAAGGATTCATTCTTCTAGAACAAATAGTTCTTATTGCTTCTTAAAGAATACCACTTCTCTGAGTTCTGATTGAAGACAAATTATTTTTTAAAAAATACAATACTACTTAACAAATTAAATATACAGGAAATAATCAACATTTTAAAAGAAACAAAAGTAGATGTTGCCACCACTTTTTAAAATATAACTTTACAATAATAAATAAAGGAACAAAAATCGTTCCGCAGCGGAGAGCCGCCACATATTGAGAAGCTAATTCATACTTAAAAGAAAGCTGTCTTAAAAAAACAGCTATTTGACAGATGCCGAAATCAAATGTCATTAGCCTTCTGTGGAATCAACATTATATATTGTACTCTTACTCTTGTATGCTAAATTTTATTTGGAAAACTTGAACAATTTTGTGGGTATCATTTATAACTTGGCATACTCCATTAGAATAATGTGAAGCAAAAATTGCACGACATGATAAAATGTAAAGTCGATAAATAAAAAATTTATAATAAAAAATCTTTAATATAGAAGTCGGTTACCTTATTTTATTTTATATAAATAAGCTTCTTAATTTAAATCACCTATCTTTGCAGATTGCGGGTTGAACATATGGAAAGACAGTTGGCCAGCCTGACAGGGCTGGTCCAGAAAGCTCTGACGGCGGCGCCCATACGTTCGTCGCCCCAGAACCAACAGATTCCCACCAGAGATATTTCCAAAGAAAGAGGACAGGGAGGTAGGAATCTTATAGTTAATTTGAATGGGAAAGTTTTTCATAAAACCGAGAAGCAACCGTTCTGTTATAACAGTACGCTGAAAGCGTTGTAAAATTGAAGTTGATCGTTGAATTCACCAAACGTTGAAGTTTGGATGAATATACATGTTTCTACAGGCTACAGAAATAGTTCCATGAAACCAAACCAATTTTAAATATAATAATTAATTACGTAGAATATACAGAGTTTTTCTTATAACACTTTGACTGTCGTGTCGTTAAATTTAAACCAGTTAACCAGTTAAATTTTTAAAGACCATAAAAATTGCATTATCAAAAATTCAGCGCTGCAGTAAACATATAAAGTATGTTAACTTTGAAGTTTATTTCTTACCCGTTAGGAATAGTTATGATAGGTTAGAATAAACGAAATAATTATTTTTACTCTGCTTTATATTAAGAATATAAACAAAAACAAAAATTAAATTTTTATATGAGCTCTGGCTTATTTGTTAAATTTAGCAAAAAAAATCTTGATATTTAGCATTTTTAACAAGAAAATAAACGAAGAAAATAGTATTACTATTCTGCGACTAAAACCAGAAAATTGTGAAGATTTTCATTTCATTACTTTTCCCCATTTCAACTGATGTCTTGAAGAAGTTCATAACGATTTTTGAAGCAACATTTCTAAACGGAAAAATAATATGGATAAAATTTTATAACAAAATCATTTATAGTCATAAAAACGTAATTTTCTTCTTTTTAAAAACTTCATTTAGCAAGATTATTTTACTAAATATTAAATAACATTATTTTCAAAAAATAATAAGTAAAATTGCAATATTATTTTACTAAGAGGATTGGAAGAGGTTTGAAAATTTATTTCATATTTTTTCTTGATGTATATTTACTAACTAAAGCAATAAAAATGATTTACTTCATTTAAAGCATTTTTAATAAAGTATATTTCTATGTACAACAGTTCAAAAGTAACAATGGCCCACGACTATAAAAGATATTTTGTATATCATAGGTAAAGTCTATATAATAGGAACTACATATTTATTTTGAATATAGTGGAATCATATCTAAAATTATTTCTTTCGCTCTATATCCATCGTACGGTTTCTACAGCAATATAGTGGAATTCGTTTCCTCAAGATGGATGTTAAGTGATTTTTTTAAAAATGAAATTCAAAACTTTGTAACTCAGTCAGTTTTGATCACATTGGTGTTCTTAAGTTTTGGTACAATTTACGAGAAATTATACTTGACTGAAGATTTTATAAAAATTTATATTTTGTAGTTTTTTACTATAAATTTATTAATTCTTACAAGATTTAATTTTATTATTCAATTAAAAGTATTTTTAAATGAAAATACATGCCAATCATTAATTTTTTATAAATTATTCGCTCGATGAATTAGTGATGAGATCTCCTAAGAATTTTGCTATAATCCTCTTAAATTTTAGCATCAAGAAAATGCATCTCATTAATGTATTAAATGTTGAAAATTGAAGCTAAAATAGCATATAAATAGTGCTCAGTATATGAGGCTTTTTTTCCTTTTTATTTTTTTTCATTGCTGTTCTTATGATGAATATTTAATGCATATTTATGTAAAAAAAACTGTATCATGCCATTTTTTATATCATTTAATAGAAAATTTAACTAGCCAATAAGAATTTAAAATAAATTTATTCTTCTTATAATTCGTTAAACTCCTTAATAATACATAAATGAACGAAATTAGAACAACAAAATAGTGAATTACTGAAAAAAGCAATGGATTTAAAAGAAAAAATTTTATATCTAAATGTATTGTGGAATGAAAAAATTATTCATACTAATCATGACCCAAACATTAATTTCTATACTATCAAGCAGATATTTTCTACTATAAAAATGTTTTAGTTGAACTAAATAATTATGTTTTACATAGTTTGAATCAGTAACGATACCGATAAAGTTTACAATTTTTACAAGCTAAATTTTTATACATTCCTTTAATCCTATACAGTAATAGATTCCACTGTTTTATGAGCTAAAATTGATCGAATAATACTTTTAATAGCTTTGAATCATATAGAAATTTATTTCAGGAAATAATTTTCAATTGCAAAAAAAAATGATAAAAATTTGGACGAAATTTAAATTTTGTAACTTTGTTCAAATTTCAGCAGAAAAAATAAGAGATTAGATTAAAAGGGCAAGATATTGAAAAGAATTAAATCATCCCATTAAAAATTAAATATAATTCAAAATTCAATTATAATAAAAACTTTTTAAACCTAAAATTTAAAAAAAATCCCTTTTTACAACATTTGCCTGAAATTACTGCTTCCAGCTGAAATGAAGAAATGTATCTAGCACATTATGAAACGCTCTTTGCTTAATAGATGAAAATTCCTTAATAATGCATTTATCAAGTCTACTCTCTTCGTGAAATAGCTTTCGTAGTCTTCAATACAATAAACGCGAAAGAAATATCCTGGCCAACTTAAATCTGATCATCTCGGAGACTACTCACTTGGATCTCCCCATTCAAAAATTAAATTGTAATGGTCTGGAAAATAGATGGGTGTAAAGGTTTGTGATATGGAACTCCATCCTGGTGAATCCATACACTTGACAAATCTCAAAAATAAACTGGCTAATCCAAACTTCCAAACCATTATATAAGATAGCTGTCCCAATCAAGAATCAATACAATTCACTTCACAAAGGAAAGAAGCGCAAAGCATACAAAAATCTAAATTATTTCAAATTCTCAAAATTTATGATGTTAATATAATTTAATTCCTTTTTATTACAATTTCACTAATTCAAGTAAATCATGCCTTAATTCCTTTCAGAAGGGTTCTCCGAAGCTCGATCTTCTAAGTCTTCTTCTTGCACATCCTTGGCAGGTAATGTCATAGCATTTCAATTCATTGACTGAAATTGCATTTATTTGAAATCATTTCAATATTTATTATGAGAAAAATATTTCCTGAGATTTGACTTTTGGGAAAATCTGAAGTAACCCATTCATGTCCGATAATTAATAATTCGAATATTGTGTAGCTCTACACGTGTCTACCTATTAAAGTGAGTCTTATGAGTCACATGTAAAATGCGTTCCATGTTAAATTTAAAGAGTCCTCCTAATATATAATTTCTGTCAATATATTAAGAGGAGCTAATAGCTTCTCTCATATCTTATTTTATTTATAGAATTGAAGCAATTTTAGCGCTTTAACATGAATTTTATTTAAAAACCCAGTCCATTCTGTCTCTGTCTCAATTGGTAGATTCGGTTAATACTTTCAACTCATGATAGATTTTTCTTTGCAGACGAGAATTCAGAGTCTCAACCTGAACCGCATTCCAAATATGCCTTTAAGGGTAAGTAACTATATTTATCTCCTTTGAATCTATTCATTTTCTTACATTTTTTAGCGAACCTGTTTAATATTAATAAAAATGTGATATTTTTTAGCGAACTTGTTTAATATTAATTAAAAATGTGATAAAATTCTTATGACTGAAATAGAAACTTTTTACATCCGCATGAAGAAAGAAAAATTTAAATTTCGTAGAGCATAATGGAAAATTTCCTAAGAAATTATCGATATAAATAAAATTTTCTTCCAGTAAAGCGTTATCATTAAGCTGCAAAAAATTCAACAATAATTATGGGAGTTTTACGGGGATATACTTAATTATGAAAATTAAAGTTTTTAAAATGTGTTTTCCTTAACTTAAACTGTTGAATACTCTATTTCTTTCATTTTAATTCAGTATCAATACCTAGCAGTACAATGAATCATGCGCATTATTATAATTATGAAGATGTAGATCCAGAAAAACAAAACAATAAAATTATGTCTATGTAACAAAATTAATGAATATTTTCTCATCTATTTAAATTGATGAAATTTTATTACTGAACTATGTTTGGCAGGTTAAAGTCATTAAATATGAGCTATAATCTTATGTGACTAATTACTATTAAACTGAACTATTAATAAGTTATTTATTAACTTAATGATTACAACTCAAGTTTAATATAAGAAATGAGCAGTAAAATATTTTTTAATTTTCAGTATTAAATAAAATATTAATCATCTTTTGGAAATTTTAAATATTTATTTTAGGTATAATTAATTGTTTTATGTTTTATAAATTTTAAATGTTATTCACTTGCACCTTTGTTTCAGCATTGTGCTATGGATAATTCGTCATCTTTTTCTACCCATTTTCCGAAATGATTAAAGTCATTAAAAATATTTAATTATTTTCTATAAGTTTTATATATTTTTCTGATATTAATATTACATTGCGTTCTTCATTAATTATAATTTATTTCAGGTCAACATGATATCGTTTTCATCTATTTTGACTATGACTCTATTAGAGTGTTTTTTATCATATTTTCGTGACTATTTTTCATCGCATATTACAATCCTTTTGAGTTAATTTTTTTTATAATATTAAAACATCATTTTAAAATCGCATCTTAAACTTGATACCAATGATAACATTAACGAATCCCAAAACAAATGTGGAAAAAAAAGCTTTAAAATCAAAACAGGTTGTGTTGAGTGGCTGACAACTAACATTTGCCGTGTCCCCTGTAGAGGAAAAGTCTGTGTCGTTCTCGGATGAAACAACCACAGTGAGCTCGCCCGTCCACCAGAAGCAGCATTCCCCTCAACATACAGGTGAACGTTCTGTCTACCCTTGCACTCTGCCTTTGACCTATCCCCCTCTCCTTCTTTTTCTTTCTTTTTGTATTGTTGGTGTCTTCTTCTTTATGTCTTTTTTCTTTCTTTCTTTTTTTGTCTTTAGTGCTTGATTTGTTCACTTTTTCTTTGTTCCAAAAAGGATTCATGTTCTCTAAGACATTTGCCGACATAAATAACTAGGAAATGATGAAATCAACTCCTTAATTTTCGTGCTCGTTTCTCTTGCGTGCATCGAATTATCGTTTCTGAAACTTATAAGCTAAGATTATTCCATTGATTGATGTCATAATTCCATTCTAAAATTATACATAATATACAAAACATCCTTTACTTAAATGTATTAGTAAAATACATGATGAAGAAGAATGTAAGACAACCCATTCTTCTTAGTGAAAAATGCCATTTAATTAGATAGTACAGAAAGTAAAGTGAAAGAAGAAGAAAAAGGAAGAAAAAAAATAGTTCAGAGGTTTAAGTCTGAGCAGAATTTATAGAAGCTCGCTGAAAAAGTGGGGAATGTAATTTTTTGCCAAAAGTATTGAATGACGAGCATGTTAAGAAATATAAATTAAGAAATAAAATCCATGTTTTAATGAAACATCTTCTTTCAAGATTGAAAACTTGATATGTCTAGCAAAAACATGAAAACGATCGTCCTTCAGAATGGCGAATCGGAATATGAGTGCGAAGGGGTGATATTAGTTGCTAGGTGTGAAACATACAAGCTGCAGCTAACATTTTAAAATCATTACATTTTATAAAATATTTTTTATATATTTCAAAATAAGCCTTTAAACAAATAATACTTTTTAAATGGTTCTTTGAACCAAAACTCCATATCGCATCACTCATCATTCATGTAACAAAAGGAACCATTTTAATCATAATTCTTTTGATCATTCTGAACTATTAGCAGAAATATATAGGATTAAAAATTATTTAAACATTGTCGAATTTTGTTAGCGTCTCTTTTATTTTTTTTATCGCATGCATTTCTAATAATATAAATGTTTTTTGCATGGTTTATTTTTTCTCTCTTAATTTTATGCCCTTTTCTTTGCAGAGGATAAAAAATATCAGTGTGCACAGAAAAAAATTATTCTTTCACTGATGAATTGTAATCGAAACTAACTCAGTTAGAAGATGAAATTTTCTTTACGCTAAAAATGAATTCTGAAACATTAACTTCAATAAATATAGATTCAAAGTAAATGATCCTATAGTATATACTATTGCAATCTCCATGAATTAAAAAAAATTAATTATTATATGTAGTGCAACGAAGTAATAAAATTAATCTCGAGAAGAATTTGCACAGCTGATATTGGGGATTTCGAATTAAATTGAGACCAAATATTATAAATAATTATATTCAGGCAATAATACTAGATTAAATATAATATTAGATATTTGCCAAATAATATATTATTATTAAATTAAAACTATATAAGAAATTTCGTGTAGTGTTTATAGTTTCATCCTTGCATGGAAATTCACAAAACAGCTTAAACCTTATCAGATGGTCCTCATAATCTTTGAAGAATTTTTTAAAAAATTACTTGGCCTTAATTTCCTCAAATAATAGTGTTACTTTCACATTCATATCTGTGTTTCGATTTTCACATTTTAGATGCAAAAATTAAGACATTTGAATAATTGAATAAATTTTTACATTTTAATTAGACAAGAATTTTCCAGAAACATAGATTTAACTGAAAACCAAGACTTTTAAGAGAAAAAAGCAGACAGAAAGCATGAATTTATTTGTCGGATTTTTTTAACATCATTTTTTGTCTACAATTTTTGCAAATTTTTGAAATGCTTTTTTTATGTCGTTATGGCTTTTCTTAGACCCCTGTGTGTCTATATGTCTAAGCAACAAATAATTTTGCTTCAGTTTTGAGTACTAACATCTTTTTTTCTCCTTCCGATTTTGCTTTGATTTTTGCAATTTTTTATGCTATTTATTGAATTATATTCATTTTTATGTATTTTACTGTTTTAATATATGTTTTTTTCATATAAACCTCGAATTTCAAGAAAAAAAATTAAATTAGAAACGTTGTAATGTATATATGAGGTGTGTGTATTTTTAGGTCATTGAATTTTTGAAGTAAGCATTGTGGAAAATAATTTAAGTAAATTTAAATTGTCTTTTTTCTAAATATGAATATTTTTTTAAATGGCAATTTCAGTTAGTCAAAGATTTAAAACGTTTTCATAAAGATTAAAATTGGATGACTTTAAGACATTATAATAGGACATATTTTGAAATGTCGATTATTACAGAAGTAACTGGATGATCTATATTTTCTGAGAGCAATATTCTTCTACAAAGATAAGTAGAGACAATTTTTAAATGAAATTTGATATTCAAATTTATGAGATGTGCAAAATATTGAAAAGTAAAATAGTCAAAAATAATTTTTTTAAATGTTGTTTGTTTCATTGATTATTTCTGCATATTTATCTTGATTGTTTTATTACACAATTTTGACCACTTCCAAGTTAACTCCTATAAACCCAAACGCTTTTGACAGCTTACGAGTTCACATGAAAAATGAAATAATTTCTGCATCAAATTACCAGACAATAATGCATAAAGAAATATCTTCAAAGTATTCACTCATGTTGTGAAAAGAAAATAAATTATTGAGAGAAACGAAAACGATTATTTTTATTGGAATTTTCAAATTTTACTATAGTTGCAAGCGTAGTATATATTTAATTCCCGAGTTTCGACGTAATTTTTCAATAATTTGTTTTTATATTTGCATAGACTATGTAAACTGAAACTTTAATGCACATAATTCAATCCTGAATTCAGAATATTAAGGAAAATAAGTTTCACTGCAATAAAAAAGTTGAAGTTTTCCAAAGATTTAATTCCTCTTAAAACAAATATTTTTAAAAAATGCAACATCAAATTACATCTTTTTTGCAGCACCTAAGATTACTTTTTAAAATATGCATGCTTGATAGAATATTTTCTTTACGGATGTATCAAATCATTTTTTTTCCCATTCGACAATTTTAATTCTTAATCAAAGAAATATCTAACATATAAACATATAATCTAAATATATGAAGTATTTCGTATATTTAAAACCTTTAAATTAAACATTTTTTAATCAATATAATCCTAACTCATAAATCATTATTCAGTCATATACTTCTAATTGACAAAAGGTTGAATATTAATAGAGGACTTATATTTTAAGTTTTTTGATCCAATAAATGGTCTACTGAAAGATTTTCGTCCACATTTTTGTATAATCTCTCAGAAGCATTACATATATTTAGAAAAATATTCTTGATTCAAAAACATTATTCTGCAAATAAACTAATCGAATTATGAAGCTCATTTTTCTTTATTTTAAATTTATCAAAAACCACTTCAAGCCTTCCATTAACTGTACCAATGTCCACGAGATAATCACAGAAATGCTCTGAAATTGTTCAATGATATTCAGTGACTCATAATTCGATCAGTTTTCGTTGCAGATGAATAGAAATGCTGAAAATATTAGTTTGTCAATAATATTTTGATAAATATGATTAAAATTGGGGGATTCTATAAAAATTTAATCTTTATAATTCTTCAGCTTTAAATTTATTGATTCACAGAATACAAAATATAATACTTAATCAGCTCATTACAACAAATGGAAAAATATATCTATCTCTAAGAATTTGGAAGTAATCTTTGGATCACGACTGCTGAGAAAAGTTTCATGAAAACTATAGTTTTCAAATGGCTTGTAATATCTAGATTTAACATTGCATGAGTACTTATATTGCAATTAAATGTGCATTTCATTTCGAAAATTGTATTTATGAGCTTTAAAGTAATGCATATGCAATTTAAATTTTCGTTTATTTCAACGCCTTTTTGTTTTGATGTTCGAAATGGCTGTATGGCTTTATTTCTGTTGCTTGCATTTTTGTAACCGTTTTGAAGAAACTTTCCCTTTCAGTCGAGAGACCCGTGAAACCAGCCATCAAGTCCTCCCTCTCCCTTCGCAGCCAGCCTTCCTCAGGTAAGCACAGCTTCAGGCGCTCACATTTGTGCGGAAATAAATTTATTGCAGGCTCCAATTATCAAATAAGTGAAATAGGCAACTGCTTATGGGACCTCGTAATTTTAAGGGATGCGATGCCAGGATTTGTTGTTGTTGGCACTAATCGTTTACAAGCCCGTTAACTAAAGAACCATTGCGATTTGATCGAAATTCCGCGTCTCTTGTTTTTATGAAGTGCCATTTAGGGCCAAGAGTACGAGTTAACGCCCCACGCGTCTCAATAGTTTTTACGGGGCGGATTTCCTTTATGAATTTCATTTACTCTACCACAGTACGTAATTTAATCCTGGATAAGAGAACGACATCTTTGAACCAGTACCTCTGGTGGCATTACTCTCGATATGGAGGATTTTGTGACCACGACAGATTTATACGGGTGCCAGTCACCACACACAAAGATTCTTAGGCCGGCTGGTTTGAATTCGCATCCGAAGGGATGCGAGTCTAACGCCCTATCTACCAGGATATCTCGGTCCTTGATTTTTAGCATAAATTAGTTGTTGTACATTCAATGAACTTACAAAGGCCATGCACTCAAGTTTATTGAAATTAAATTCAAGTATTTTAAATTTTGGATCAATGTTATAAAGATATTCTTATCCCTTTGCAATCTACTAACCATCACCATTGAACATCATATTCTGATGGAACAGGTCCACTGTCAATACTACTGGACATCTCAGTCTGGTGACACAAGCCCACTGACCAATACTATTGAACCTCACATTCTGGTTGAGCAGTTCTACTGTTCAATACTATTAAACATCACAGTTTGTTTGAAGAGACTGTCCAATACTACCGGACATCACATTTTTGATAGAAAAGTTCCACTGTCCAATACTATTGCACATCGCAGATCTACTGTCTAGTTACCATAAATTCATTTTCCTCTCTTACTTATTAAGGCTATTTCTAATTTTTTTAAAAATCCATTCTAGCTTACTACTCTATTTATAATCGTGGATGAATTTTCAAACTCATTTACCTAATACTTCAAATAAAATCAATTGACTTCAAAGAGTTAATTTATTATATTTTGGAAGTTTTATATTATACTGCTTTACAATTCGGAGAAGTTATCTTGCTTTTTAATTTAAAAAATCATTTAATAGCTTGCAAATTGAACTGAAAATAATATTGTTCTTTATAATACTTTTTGGCTTAAAATTACCTTAAAATTTCAGTTGTATTCTTTTTACTCGATATATTGAAATTAACTTCCTTAGAAGTGATTAAATTAAATTAAAATTAATAAGAAAGATCTGATTTTGGAAATTAGATGTTGGAATTAAGATTTCTGAGACTTGTATTGACTAAGGGGCTTAACTTGATTCTGGCAGGGGTTGAGCAAGCGAATGTGAAGCAGGAAGTAGCTAATCATACTCTTGAACCTAGATGGAGGTACTGAAAAAACAAGGATGCTAATTTAGGCTTAAATCACTGATAGCTTTCTGTCAGCGGGCTTTTAAAGTGCCATAAGTAACAACAACTATATAGTAAATTAGTGACCCGTTAAATTCCTGATAAGATGCAACAAAATAAATAGAAAGATAACCTTTTCCCATCAACGCCCACTCAAACAATGCCAGAATAAATCTTGTAGTGCTTATACGTGCTTAAACCGGTAATTCAGTCTTTGTAATATGCAGAAAAAGAACAGAATCGAGCCTCTTGGCAGTTGTCTATTTCTGGTATTTGATAATCTGATTTCCTTTTCCGATAATGGATAAATGTGCGTTGCTTACTCTAAAGCAGAGGTGTCCAAACTTTTCGCGGCACGGGCCGGATCGAAATTAGATCCATGTTATACGGGCCACATGTATATACAAATTGAAAAATATCATTATGAGTAAAGTAGCATTAAATACTATTAATTAATACTATTTTATTGTAACTTGAAAATACAAAATAATAAACAAACAAAGTATAATTATATAATTATTTTATATAAATTGAAATATTTTCATGCAACTTCTAATGCGCAGCAGCAATGGGACCGCCCAAGGCGGCAAAAGTTCTAGGTACGCTACTGTGCGCGTGCAATAATTCCATGAAAAAGTTATCGAAATCAAAACGATATTTGTTTATTTATACTTAAGTGCTTCTTTAAGCGAACTACTCAAAATTGCTAATGCTTTATTTACAACAAAACAATAAGATTCTGCTTATCGTCAAAATTCACATGCGTATAAAATTTCTTTTATGTTTGAGTTACCGAAATAATTTTTTTATTTAGTCTTATAACTTAACAGCGCGATAGACATTTGTGTTTGTTCGAGTACAACAACTCCGTTTTGTTGGCCACGTAGTTTTTCGATATACCTTTATGAAAATGAAAAGGTTTGGGCGAAAACATCATTATGTTTTAAAACCCTCCGCGGGCAGGATAAAATCACTTGGCGGGCCGGGTTTGGCCCGCGGGCCGTAGTTTGGACACCTCTGCTCTAAAGGAATTTTGATTTATTTATATACATTATTGATTTATGAAAACCTCAACGCTCAAAATCTATTATAGCTGTTAGCATAATTGGATCAAAAGGCCAATTCCACATGTGAACACATTCCGAAAATAATGTTCACCGTAAGAAATGTATTTATATTTTTCATTTTAAACGCATTTCTACATTGGAATTTATTTTCTGACTTTGCTATTGTCATTATCACATTTGCATTAACATTATATCTTATATTTTTGCGATGAAAAAATTATATTTAATGTGTTGTGCTCTAAATTACCATATTTGCAGAATGATAATGTATGATAATTTATTGGCATTATTTGATGTTCTGCTGTAAAATATGTTTTTGAAGCAGTATTGTGCAGCAACTTGGGATATTTGGAAATACTTAGTCACTGCCTAAGTATATCAGACAGGTAAAACTTCACGTTGGTTTATATCATTTATGAGTAAAATTTTTTTTTAAATAAAAAACATTATTATTCTTATCTGCTTGTTTACGAAAAGAAAGTATTGTAAATATCAAAACCAAGTTATAGCCCTATATTTAAAAAAAGATACAGAAGTATGAAAATGTCTGTTTATCCTTCTTTGAATAAAAACGAAAATTCAAAATGGAAATCAGCTAGAAAAATGAAGTTTGAGTTGATCACTGTCTTTTCTTTGAGCTTCCTTTTTAAAAAAACAACTGGTTTCTAGAAATAAAGAGTACTAAATGGACAAATTTAAAAATATCTTTATATTCTTAAGTAAAAAATACAAAAGAAACGTATCACATGAGAAAAATATGATAAAATGTTAATATTTCTTACAGTTTTAGTTTTAAAATCTTATTTACTATTTTTAGCATAGCTTAACCTAAATGATTTTTACTTTTTTATAAAAATGACATAATGCTAAGTATTTGTATACTTTAATAGAAAGTCAGAGTTAAATATTAATTTCTTGGCTCGTGTTTGAATCTGTACTTTCAATAAAATTACTTATATACTGTTTTCAAGATTTTTAATTTTTTTAGATGTGGATTCTGTCCCCACTCAGCTTCATCCTCCAACAGTTAAAGTTACTTCCGCAGGTTTGTATTAGTTCCATCTTCCATACTTATAATAAAGCTCAATGTGTGTGTGTGTGTGCGTGTGTGTGTGTGTGTGTTGGCGCTCTACAGGCCAGACCGTTGGACCTACAGCTACTAAATTTGGTACATGTATACCTTGGAGGTCCGGAATGTGCACCTCGGAGCCCTTTTTTCGAATTTTTAATTAGAATTTGAATTAATTAAAATTTAAGCGAAATTTCGACGTTTTTCCGCCATAACTTCCGAAAATATTATGGCACAAGCATGATTTTTATATCAATTTAAAGATTAAAAAATTAGCTTTCTAACGGTATCAGTGTTTTTAATGTATAACTTAAGCTACTATTTTTAACGAATTTTCAAAGAAATATTTTAAATATGTTTTTAATCACGTGACTGGATAAAATAAAAGAAAACAATGCCGGAAGTTCAAATAAAAAAAACCTATCATCGCAAAATAAATCTACAGAAATGAAACTTTCAGCACGTGACTGGATAAAATAAAATAAATATAAAATGTGATATTTTCTTTAAAAAATAAATGCAAAGCAAAGCAATATCTATATCATTAAGTCAATAAATCTTCTTTATTTACGGTAAACCTGATTGAATTTAGACAGGATATGCATTGAAATCCCGACTTAATGGCATATTTATGTAATCGTTTGCAATATCTGTATCATTAATTTAATACTTTTTTCCCTTTCTCGCTTTCTTTAAAAAAACATATTTTATATTTTGGCAACATCATCGAAATTCTTTTTTTAATATTTTGGAAGCATACCCGATTGCTCAAACTGACTGATTTATAAAATTAAAGAATATTATTAGGAAAAGGTGTACTTTTAGAACTTTCCGTCCATCATCTTAAAGAAAATATTAATTTCAGGCCAATACATGCCCGGAATTACTTCAAGGCTAATGAATATGTGATTTAATTGAAAATTTTAGCACGAATTACTCATGGCGAACCAGCTGGTCGCCAAAGGCGGCTAGTTCAAAATAATACTGTATTACTTAAAAATGTGTAATTTCTCTGAAGACAAAATCTTGTAACTTAAAAAAAAGTCGTATCACGAGGTTCCGAGTTAAATCCGTGAAATTAATTTTAATATGAGTTTTTAAAAAAGTGAATAAATAAATCGATATGTTTTCCCATGTGATTACATATCCTGTTTGTTTTATATTAATGCAAAAAAGACTAGATAATAAACTTCATAAAAAGTTTTTCAAATCTCCACTTTATTAAAGTATTAAGATATAAACTATTCTATTTGAATTTTTCTCCTAATTTTCCTTATAATTATAATTTATTATTATAAATATGTGGTGTCCTTACCCTATGTTTATTATGCTGTGATGATGATGATAAATCTTCATGCAAACATTGATGTTGGAACATTACAACTTCTTTTTACCATTTTATCGCATAGCGGTTTTTTCTCTGAGAAACGAAGCATGCGTGTTCCATTAATTAAATCTTTCTTTTCTTGTAAAATAAAGTATTAGAATTTCCGATTTTCAAAAAAAATCTTAATTAGATTCTTTGGCGAAAGAACAATCTTCTGATAATTAATCGCTGTTCCGTTCCATTATCAAAACTTAATAAATTAGTCATTAAATCATGGACGTTGTCTTTTGTAACAATGTTATCATCTAAAATATTACTAGATTAAAATTTAAGTTTTAATGCTTGTTTTTCCTTACAAGAGGTGTACTTAAAATGTTATTAAATTAATTTCCAACACTTACATGACAGAGTATGTTCATACAGGAAAAAAGGATATTATTATTTCAGGATATTATTTCACTTCTTAGTTCATATACATTTTGTTTTATTTTTGCAATTAAGAGTTTCATTTTATTATGCAATGCTGAATTTAAAGTTGCTGCCGGAAGAATGAAATATTTTATTCTATATTTATCATTTTTAATAAATTCTTTTTTCTCTCAAGTATAAATCCAATGCCCCCGAATGGCAACAAGTCAAATTTCATAGTCAATTTCAAATTTTCAAACCAAATAAAATATGAATTTTTAAAGCCATTCTCCAATTATTTATTCAAAAAATAAATGTCGAAAGATTTTTTTAAATTAATGTTTTTAAAAATTAAAATGGGTCATCACCCAAATGAAATGCAGATCCTGAACAATGAACGTTTTAAATAAAATTTTGATTTGAGCTATTAAAAAAATTAATTACTCGAAAACTGATGACTATTTTTCTCTTGAACTATTCTTCATTACTGGAAATTTGATAATTCTTAGCTGGATTTACTACTTTCTTATTTTCCCCTTAGGTAAGTTGAGTTCACCTGCTCTTGTTCTGAGTTTTCTCAAAACTAAAGTTTTTTTAGTGTAAATGTGTTAGTTTTTTAAATTTTAATCTTGATTCTCAGTATTTTTGTACTCTAATGATTCGCATAAATCATTTTTTCGAAATATTGTGATATTTTCAATAATATCATCTTAAAAAATAATGCTAGTGTTGATATTAATCAAAATACTAAACATACCTACATCACGAATTTCTTTTAAAAATTATTTATTGTTTTTATATTTTTATTTATTATTATTATTATTTGAGCACCTCTGTTTTGAAAATATAATATAATGTTGCGGTTGGCGCAAATTAAAGCACGATTTCAGATTGCTATACCAGCGATCTGAGAAAGACAAGATCTGACACAAGAGATTATAATAAATATAATTATGTAATCGCCGCTATAAAAAATCTCATGATTTTTCAAATTTATTTGAGATATAATCATAGGTTCAACCGAAATCGAAATAAAAGTTTTTTTTAATTAAATCTCTCCAATTAGACAGCAATTCATTGAAATTCCGTTTCCTTGCTTCAATAACACACGGTTGTAGTGAAATGTATACATGATTTACTCGCTTACTTTTTAATCATCGTTTTTATGCCATAAGGACATTGAATTAACTTATAGGTTGAAACTGAAGGTATAAAGATTTGTTGCTAACATAATAAATAATCCATAATTATCTCACCTGTTTTAATTGATACAGTAATACAGCACACTTCCAAAACAAAAAAATGTTATCTCATTGGAAATTAAAAAAACAGCTATGGAATTTAATCAGTCTTGTTGAATTCACTTCGTAGTGCAATTACTGCTACGTTCAGGGGTGGTGAGGTGGTCGGTTGTATACAAGAAGTCGTAGTGCAATCAAGTGAAAAACTGAATAACTTAGCTAATATAGCTTCTAAAATTCAGTCAGTTCTTCAATATTCTTTTTATGTTTTTCTAACAATCAATTACTTGTAACATAAACCTTTTACCATTTCATTATTTTATTCCAACTTCACAAATATTACACAAATTTATCGTATATCGACATTAAATACATAAAAGTAATAGTTTTAGTTTCATTTATTTTTTTATTTTAAATTTCCCATTTATCGACTCTGCCCTAAGTTTATCTCGGTTTCCAATCTGATGGAATTTCCCATCAGATAGGAAGACACGTGTTAGAATTTCTCTTTCTCGAAATTATTCTCGTATTTAGCTTTAAGTCACCACTTTCGAAGCGATGAGGCATATCAGTTGAAGGATGGCCATTTGTAATTTTTGTATATCATCAATCTTGAATCAATGTTTCCAATTAGAAATGTGATTCATGTTCCCCACAGCTCTTGATGCAACTCGAATTTTTCACGATCCAGAGCATTTGTATGTATGCAAGCGTCTGGTGTTGGTAACGTAGTTGCCAGCTCAAAAGCTACCTTCGAAGATATGGCAAAAATACAACATTTCGATTACAATTTCGTCTTCTATCGAATCCCAAAATCACTTCAGCTACGACGATTCGACATTTTGACAAATGAGGACTTATTTTGATGTTTTGAATGACAGAGTTCGACCCTTCCTGCATGTCAGCATTCGTAGAACTACTTTTTGTATGGTGCAGGATGTTTCTCATCCAGGGAATCATGAAATTCAAATGCTGATCAAGTAGATGTTTGTTTGGCCTTCTGTGAATAAGAATGTGACACGGTGGCACGTTTTTGTGTCCGGTGTCAAAAAGTGAAAACACCTGTGACAAGAACGTGTCTCTCGTGTCACATAATCATGCTAATAGCCAACCCTCTACAAAGGCGGGACTTGCTCCATCATCGATTCCAGCCCACCCATGTTGTTCCATCTTCAAACATCTTCCATCTTTGCCATCTACAAACAGCTCCCGATACCTTCTCACTTGCAATGCTAGATATACTTATTCGTTGGCCAGAGATTATCCCTTTTGAAGTTATCATAACTACAGAATTCTTCGTAATTCAATGGTTGTCTCGATTCGATATTGTCTCTGATATTACAAGTAATGAGAAGTGACAATGCATAGGAAGATTGTTCCCAAAATCTTTATCCTGATCATACTGCATGAATAGTATGATCAACTGAATGTGGAATAGTGAAGAAATTTCTAATGTGTCATAATAGAGTATACTAGGCTAATAATCTTCCTATAATCTTATTGCTATGAAAGTTGCTTCCAGCTTCATTCATAAAAACCTATGTTTTAAGAACTGTCACAACACGTCCCTGGTCAATTCCATCATTAAAACTAATTCCTGGTTCTACATTTTTGGAGTGTCTTGGGAAATAATAAGAAAAGGTCATTGTTTCAACCCACTGAAATCCACATGTTATATGCAACTTTATGCGAAACTATTAGCCAAAAGCAGGCTTTATCTTTACCCTGTGATAGGCCTTACAAAATCTTGTGTAAATATATTCTAAGACTTTTATTTTATTTAATAAGTTCGGATTAAACCAAGACCAGGACAAACCTTTTTAAATCAGCAATTGAATTCCTGCCATAGAATTCAAACCCATTTTAAGACTTTTACCGCTTGTGACTATCATATTGGCTCGAGAAGTAGACCAATTATGATAGTGAAGTGATTGATATATCTATATATCTTTATGAATTCCATTATAAATGGAAAAATCCTTCTTAAACCTGTATTCCTTTCAATGGATCTTTTAAAACTACTTCAAATGCTCTAAATTTGGTCACTTTTTAGGTCTTTTAAGGTAAAGTATAGGTTTGCTATATATTAGGAATTTTTTTTATTATTGAAGGTTTTTAACAGGCTTTTGCGCATTGCACAGGCATTACCAGTAATTTTACATTCAATTGTTTTTTAAAATATGTATAAATTTCTCTTTCAATGAATAAATTTATGAATGAAATGTATAAAAACACATTTTGGGGATATGTTTTTGAGTATCAAAATACTTAGTTTATTATTAACTAGCCGCCTTTGGCGACCAGCTGGTTCGCCATGAGTAAAAAGTTCTAAAATTTTCAATTAAATCACATATTCATTAGCCTTGAAGTAATTACGGGCATTGATTGACCTGAAATTAGTATTTTCTTTAAGATGACGGACGGAAAGTTCTAAAAGTACATCTTTTCCTAATAATATTCTTTAATTTTATAAATCAGTCAGTTTTAACCATCGGTTATGCTTCCAAAATATTAAAAAAAATTTCGATTATGTTGCCAAAATATTAAATATGTTTTTTTAAAGAAAGCGAGAAAGGGAAAAAAAGTATTAAATTAATGATACAGATATTGCAAACGATTACATAAATATGCCATTAAGTCGGGATTTCAATGCATATCCTGTCAAAATTCAATCAAGTTTACCGTAAATAAAGAAGATTTATTGAGTTAATGATATAGATATTGCAAACGATTGTAGAAACCTTTGCTTTGCATTTATTTTTCAAAGGAAATATCACATTTTATACTTCTTTTATTTTATCCAGTCACGTGCTGACAGCTGCATTTCTGTAGATTTATTTTGCGATGGTGATTTTTTTTATTTGAATTTCCGGCATTCTTTTATTTTATCCAGTCACGTGATAAAAACATGGTTAAAATATTTCTTTAAAAATTCGTTAAAAATAGAAGTTTACATTATAAATTTAAAAAACTGATACCATTAGAAAGCTAATTTTTTTATCTTTAAATTGATATAAAAATCATGTTTGTGCGATCATATTTTCGGAAGTTATAGCGGAAAAACTTCGAAATTTCGCTTAAATTTTAATTAACTCAAATTCTAATTAAAAATTCGAAAAACGGGCTCCGAGGTGCACATTCCCGACCTCCAAGGTATACATGTACCAAATTTGGTAGCTGTAGGTCCAACGGTCTGGCCTGTAGAGCGCCAACACACACACACACACACATTGAGCTTTATTATAAGTATAGATAATAATTAATTATCTCTTCTTCTCTCTCACACTTTAAATTTTTGTTTATTTCACACACCTTCTCTTTTTGCCTCTTTCTCTCTCTGTCTCTCCTGGTTTTTCGCATAAACGTTTACATTCCTGATATTTTCTGCATTTTTGAAAATGGATTTTTTTTAAACCAAGGGTTTATTTTTTCAACCATTATGCTAAATGTCTATTTAAAAAATGTGAAGAGGTACAATTAAACTCTCTTCTCTTTTGATTGGTAAAAAAACTATTTACTTTGTCAATGAGAAAGTAATTTTGTTGTAAATTATTTCGAAAGATCCGAAGCATTATTTTTTTAAATAACATTTTTGTGCTTAAAAACTAAAATAAAAAAGTGCTTCAAAACAATATTTTAATAATTGATGATATTTAATAATATTATAAATGGGATAATATTAATAAATAATGAGATAATATTAATAAATAATAATGAGAAAATATATTTTATAATATTAATAATATTATAAATGAGACAAAATAATATTATATATTAATGCTTTGAAATAATGTTTTTGTGCTTTAAATAATTTTTTATGCATCGCATCTCTCACAAATGGGCAAGACTTACTGCATTGTAAATAGCAATGCAATTACAAGTTTCTTCAAATTATACAGTTTACTAGGAAATGCTATAATTATACTATATTCTTATATGTAATATTGAAGCATTAAATTAAATATATAAATTGCTAAAACCGTTTCATTTGATCAACAAAATAAGTTAAAATTGGTACATAAAAACTTAAATGAATTTGAAAGGTAATTTTATTTATGTATTCATTTTATTTTAAATAATTTATGTAATAAATAGCAGAAGATTCTCGATCCCATATATATAAGGAGATAATTTCTATGCATAAAAGATTATTTCAAGAAAAGATAAAAATTTGAAAGACGAATTTCAGTTCACAAATATTTGAAGTGCACGAGCATTGCAAAAGATATTCTGCCAAATAACGCATTTTTTCCCCGAGTTATTTGATGACGTGAATTTTTTATGTATGGCGCCTCTGACAAAGAATGGTTGATATGAAAAACTTTTTTAGTAAATATTTTAAAAGTTTATACGAAAGAAAGGCTATCTTGTAAAATTTTAGAAAAGTAGCTTATTACATGCATGAGAGCAAAATTATAAAGGAAAAAAAAAAGGAACATTTGTTTTCAAGATACTTTGCAACTTAGTAAATAGAAGGATGCAATTCAATGAACGAAAAGTTTTTGAATGATATCTCTCTGCAATTCTAGGAATTTTATCTCAGATAAAAAATAAGATAGAAAATAAAATATTCCTGAATTTATAACATGATATTTTTTCCTTTCAAACCACATTTTTTTAAAAATTGAGTTCGCTATGATACGTATTTAACTATGATTTTCTATGCAATAATTGATGGACTTAATATCAGTCATTTTTTTTTTTTTTTGCTTAAGACCATATTAAATCAGGTTCTATGCAGAATTTTTAATCCTATAGTAAACCCTTTGTCTTGAAACATTTTTAATGAATCCAATAAATTCAACGCGTTTCTTTAAAAATTATTTTCAATTGAGACTGATTTCCTATTTCCAGTTTTGTAAAATATAATATAATTTCCAGCGCTTTATTACTTTGAAAGATTTTCTATTCTGCTGTTACATTCTACTACTACTTTAATACAAAACATGCAAACTGAAATTATTGTATTGAAAAGTACGGTACTAATCTGATTGAATTTCCCATCGGATAGGAAGACATTGTACGGTACTGGACAATGTAAATTGTACAACAACAAAAAATATAAATTCGAGATTTTAGGAATTTTTCGCATTTTAGATCGTTTTGAATACCAAAAAATTCTAGGTTGGAACAATATAAAAGGCTTAACATTTGCCAGATAGTTTTTCTTTGCACCAGATGTTCTCAAACACATAAACTCAATAAATAATAATAACGATTAAGGTAAATAAAATTAGAAATATAACTTTTTATTTAAAATTACAAATGTCTATGTCAAATTCTTGTCTTTATCAGTGGGGGAAAAAGTCTAAAATTACCTTTTGTTTTTCTTCAATACACTGCGAAGTATAAAGCTCTCATTAAAGAAATTATAAAAATAAAATTATGAATATTAGTTACGTTTCTCAATCTTGTCCGAAGAACTTAATTTTTATGCTGGTAGGAAGGAAATAATGCATTTATTTTGGGATATGACAAAGCTTTTGTAGAAATTACTTCTGATTATTGTTTAAAATATTTACTACTAATATCTATTACGAATCACATTTCCTTCTTTCGAATTTATTTGCGAAATTTCTGTTAATGAGGTTTTTTACTGACAACATTTCAAAAACGCATTTAAAAAAGTTTTCGTGAGTAAATAGTTAATAATAACATGGGCATGAAAAATACATGGCGAAGATCTCGGCGCAAGAGAAGGCAATTTTAAAGGACTCTTTTCTTATGAATTAAAGAAATTATACGGTGACTAAAAAATATAACACTTGTTTAATGCGATGCAAATTCATTAACATGAATACATCATACAGGGCGAATATTATCTCAGATGATAAATATTATTAAGTTTATTTTAGTAATCGAAAAGTTTGCTATTAATATTGCATCGCATAATCTTTCTAATCCTACCATCCTATCTAAAGTTTGTCTAAACGTGTTTGAATCATCCTGCATATTTATTTGAGCTACATTTTCAGACCGTGAACCCCGTTCCAAACCTGCACCACCTCCTAAACCAAGTTCCCTCTCCGAGAGACAGCATTCAGCCTCACCACCCACCAAAGGGAGTGAGTATATATTTCATTGCATAAAGTTGAAATATCCTTTATTGAATATCGGGATAGATAATACTCCATGCATTTCTGAATTTCATTTATTGACAGAAATTGTATAAATTATAATTCTTTACATACCTTTAAGCATTTTTTTCACTTAAAATTATAATCTGTAATGGTTTAAGAATTAATTATAGGTTACAATTAGTTTGGGCATCCTATATAAATGCATATATGAAACATTTTTTAATTCTTTATTATTCAAAATTCCTGAGATCTTTTACCTTTGTATTCATACAAACAAATATTTTCAATCTCAATTTGAAAAAAGTAAAGTTTTATTATTTATAGCTCTCATGTCACTTGATTATTAAAAATAATGAAGATGAAATAGTTAAAGAAATAATAGAACTTTTGATTCAATATTGTGTTTATGTATATCGTTCTTTTTATATGAATTATTTCCCTTTTTTGATAATGTGATAATACCATATTTGCTTCATTATTTCATTTAATTTCTGTAATATATAACTACTGTTTTTAAGACAGCAAAATGTAAAGCAAACTTGCTTAGCTAAATGCAGAAACGAACTAAAATTCTTCCTTGAAAACTTTCCTTAAGTATCATAGAAATAGAAAAGAAATTACCATACGGCTGTCAAAATAATATTGATGATTCAGAACGCATCTACAACTTCTTGCATATCCAAAGAGACAAAAAAAGAGATGAGTTATTTTATCAATTCCTAATTTTAATTACATATAAGCTCATTTTCAAAAGCATATAACATAACCATGCAGTATAACCAACGACGTTGTGACAGATAGGACACTCTGGAGATTAGTTTCCTGCGGTATCATTGGATCAAAACTATTGTAAATTTACATGATTTTCTGAAATAAAAAAAATCATAAAGGGACGAAATTTACCTTGCTCCAGGTACAATTTATGTTTACTAAACCTCTTATAATGACTGGAGTGAAAATTTATAACATGGGCCAGGTGCCTATTATTCTTACAGAGTGCAACATCCTCATATGATACCTACGTCAGAATGTATCAGTGTTTCCTTTTTACAGAATTCCGAGTGAGCGTCGAGATGTACAGTCAGCTGAGGCATCTGAGGAAGCAAACCAAGGATCTGAGGCTGGAGGTGCGGAACCTGAGGAGGATTGCTCAATCCCAAGCCATCACAGCCAAGGAGACCGTCAAGGAGACTTGCCTTAAAATTAAAGTGGGTTCGATTACATGTACAGTTTAAACATAAAATTATGTCTTCTGCATCTGTTAAAATTACCCTTGTTTGTTTGGTTGGTTGGTTTATTGGTACAAAAGCCATATTTGACAATACTGCGCCAATCAAACGGTAACAAAAGATGTTAAAAATATTCTCTAATAAACACAGATGTATAAATATAAAATTGCTTAAGTATTACGTAAAAATAATTTTAGCAACTTAAATTTCATAATAAAGAAATATGCATAGTTCAGACAATTATGTAATCTGTATAAAACTTTTAAAAAAAGGAATAATCCTAAAATTAGTGCTAAATGCAAGTGAAAAAACCAATAGATAGTAAGAATTTTAAAATGTTTGGGTGGTAGTTTTCACCAACCAAGTCTCTTAATGTAGAGGAAGACGGATATAGAAATTTAGCATGATCAGAATTATAAACAGGACATTCAATCAAAACATGTTGTATAGTAAATTGTACTTGGCAGCTACTGCACATCAGCACGTTTTGGCCAAACAAAAGATACTTATGAATGAAACGCATATGACCTATACGGAGACTAGTCAATTTAACATCCATCTTACGTATAGGATGAACAGGATAAGAAACAATGTCGACGTCAACATAATATAATTTATTTCTGATCTGAAGATCCCATGACTTTTGCCAAATAGAAATAAGATGATGATTAATAGACTTCTTAATGTCACAAAAGGGAAGTCCTATACTCAAAAAGTTGTTTGCAGATTTGGCTTAAAATTCCCCTGTGATAGCGAATACAAATACCCATGTACCATATCGGAAGGATCCCTTCCCTTGAAGCTGCCACTTTTTATTCACCAACATATCAATCCTCAAAGTACCCTTATATGCCGATAAACAGAAACCCTTTATCTTTTATACAACCTTACTGGCATATCAACCTTTGTTCCTTTGCATATTATTCCTGTCTCATGTATTCGTTTAACCAAATTTGATTTGCGACATGCATCTCTTTAAAGGTTTTTCTCGTGAAAGTACCACAATCATTCATATTGAGTAGAAGCAACCATGCACTAGCGCTCAAGAAAATATCTAAACCTAGTGCTTTAAAGTAATATTTAATGGACTGGCCTCAGCTTGGTTCAAAACTCAATAGCATCAAAATTGGGCAATGTAAGCGGGCCTGATACTCACTAATTTTGGTATTGTGAGTTAAACGTCCACCCTTTGATGTGATGCGATATTTGAAGAGGATGTTATTTGATATATTTTTTAATTACACACTTTTCTTTACACCTCTTTCTAGCAATTTTTTTTCTTCCAATGCTCAGAACACTTTAATTGTTATTGATTATTTTTGTTTCATAGATATCTTTTAAATCTATTTTATTAGTAAATATATGTATTTTATAACATTTTTAAAATATTGATCCGGTACATAGTTATATACCTTAAAATTTATCGTGTTTGAAATATTTCTGATATCATAATTATTTTACCTTCGCATTTTTTTTTCTCCTTCTCACAGACGATGCTGGCGGCTGCACAAATGGGGGAAGAACACGTCTGCGCTGAAAGATTGAAAGTGTCGAGGGAAGAAGAACTCTATCGCCAAGATGTCAATCATTTAGAAAGAGATCTCCTGTGAGTATACCTCTGTGTTCCAAAATATTCTTTGTCAAGCTTATTGAAAGTGTACATTACTAAATGGAAGAGGGTGATATAGCTTGTCTATATGAGTTTGGAAGCTTCATACTCTCATGGTAAAAAATGTTGCAAAATTTTCATGTACTAGAGGTGTTTTTTTTTTCAAGACACTCTGAGTTGAGTTTGGGGAGGGGTGACAGATTAAACTTCTAAAACATTTTTTTTATTAAATAAATATATTTTTAGTTCGAGGATTTCATATTTTTTACAAAATATCAGACTACAATGTGTTTCCCTCAATGACTTATTTAAATCCTTTATTAAAAAATTAATTATGTATTGGAATATTAATGTTACATTATGAGAGATCTGAATTAAAATTTAAAGATTTTGGAAATGGTGATTGAAGCCAAAAATTCTCTTATTCCCTCTCTTTGAAATTTTTATTCATTTAATCAATACCCAATAGAGAAAACCGAACCATTATGTTGTTCTTGCCTAACTATTTTAAGCCAAAGTTTTACGCAGTAGCTTCTGAGGGTAAAGACCGCTGAGCAACCGAAAGCAGAAGTCTAAGTCTAGCTCATATGAAGATGGCACATACACACTCGCTTTCACAACTCCTTTTTTACAAGGAGGCTCATACACGCACTTCATAGATAGAACACAGGATAGAGAAAAACCATGCCCGAACTAAGACTCGAACTCGGGACACCTAAATCGCAAGGAATACACGCTAGCCCTAGGATAGGACGTCGGCGCGATTAGGTTTTAAAGTGTTAATTATTCCTCCTATACGGAACCATACCAATACGAAGAAAACTAGCAGGTACTTAAAAATGGCAATATTTAGGACAAATAGACAAAATTTATATCAACTATTTTACGGCAATTTGTGAGATAAACAAGAAGGCAGAAATTTATGATGTATAAACTTATACTATTTAAACATTGTACTTAAAGAAGATAAAGTTTGTTGTCCCAATGATTTATATTTAACATATCCAGGAAGCCTATAAAAGTATAAACAGGATTTGTTAAATTCAAATGTATACATAAAATTATGATCAAGAAATTGTAACTAAGGTACACTGTATGAACAAGTAGTTGTAAAGAATAATAATGTCCTGAAAAAAAAAGAAAAAATATCAATAAAAGGGGATGCAGCCCAATATAAATACACCAATATAAACAGGAAAATACAAACAGAATTTACAGTACTGAATTATAGGTATAAAAGAATCAAGTAAAAAATTGCATAATTTCACAAACTGAAAACTAAAATACAGTACAGCAGATGTCTCGAACTTTTAAGAAAGTTTGAAAAATGAATAGTGGCCGTTGCATCTCGATTTCAAGGAGATAAAAAAATATGATTAAAGATACGCTTAACAAATTGGCCAACAGGATATCTCAGATTTCAAGTTTTAAAAAAATGTGTTTAACGAAGGACTAATAACCAAAAATAAATTCTTAATTGAAGGTGGTATTCAGATTCAATTGCTAAATTTGTAATTTGTGAGTGGTGTTTTGTGGTTTTTCAGGGAATTGGAGAGTCAAGTGGAAGAATTGAGGGGAAACGTCATTAATCGAAAGTGCCGGGTCAACCTGGGCGATGTCGAAGGAATGGCGCTTGTCCTCAGCAGAGCGAGCAAGGCGGTGGCCGAACTCAAAGGTCTGTCTTTCCTTCTATCCTTCAATGAAACAAATATACTATGTTATGAGCGAAATAACTCTGTGAAATGATAATAATAATAAAATAGGTAAAATAATAACCTTAACTTCTGATTTCCCACCCATTTTTTTCATTCCATTTTTAGAAACTGCAGGAAACGTAGACATAATCCCAGGATTCTTTGAAAATGCTTCAAGATTTGAAAAAACATTTAACGCTTAACTGCTCTGTCCATATTCCATGCGTGCATTGATTTACAGAATTTTGATAGTTGTAAGCAAAAATTAACCATTCATAGCTATTATAATTCAATATTAAAATTACTTCGAATACATAGATATGACAATGGCTTTCCCTTTGAATCAAAATAAAAAATATATATTCCCCAAATAGAAGGTGACATCTTATTAGATGGTAAAGAAAATAAAAAGTTAAGGAGTTAATGTCTGTAACTTTAGATATTGCATTTATGCAATCTATTTCTTGGCATTTCTGTGGGCAACCTGGCAACGCCCTATCATCTTTGATTGATGTTGAAGCAAAGTGGTTTCAAAGCCTTGTCCAGTTTTATAATATTTGATGATCGATTTTCTGTTGAGTTTGAGTCAAAATGCTACAATTTTTCCTACTACCTGCTACTGTTGCTTCAAACTCCTAGCACTCTTGCTACTTGAGCAACGTACAACCTTGGACTTTATTTAATTACTTTTTCTACTTATTTTTCTAACATCAGAGGTTTCACTTTCTAGTTTTTGGAGCTCTTCTTAACATAAAAAGTAAAGCAATGATTCGTATTCCTCCTAAAAATTCCTTGGGCTAGTCATTTTATCTTTTTTTAAATCAAAGAATTTTTATTTTGTGAAAGTGAAAGATGAACAGAACTTCAACAGAACTGCAACAGCGTCA
Source organism: Argiope trifasciata (assembly GCA_026543055.1). NCBI lineage: Eukaryota > Metazoa > Arthropoda > Arachnida > Araneae > Araneidae > Argiope > Argiope trifasciata. The sequence goes on along the minus strand of JAPMOQ010025070.1, from coordinate 241,548 downwards.
CACTGTCTTCAAAAACTTAAATACAATATTAATCCACTAAAGTAACATTGAGTCTCTCAATAAATCTTTAAACCAAAGAACATTTCTATTAGTAAATTCTGAGTATGGTTGGTTTAATTTTCCAATAATGAAAGCAAATATTTCTTGGGCAGCTGATGAAGTCTTATTCTGACTGCATAGTTTTCCTAGGTCAGTTTTTGCTGACTTCGTACATGCTACAATTGTCTGAGTTTCAAATTCTACTTTATACAAAATTTGCTGTGTTTTAATATCGATCAATGCTTTCAAAACAAATGATTTAGTCAAGATGTTTCAATCCACGTTCAAGTTAAAAATAGTTATCCCATTGGTTATGTCTATCACTTGTTTTTCAAATATATTCCTTGGTGCTGGAGTACTGTGTATAAAACAAGAAGAAGAAGCAGGAATATAAAGATGATATTGATAATACAAATTCTTGAGACAATAGAACTTATGTAAGATGTTTTTGAATAAAAGAGAAAAGGAATAAAAAACAATAAAAGAGTACATTTTAATTTTAATTATCTCAAGAATCCCGAATATGAAAATAATGAAGGATTCAAAGATCTGATTTTATTTTCGGTTCAGTTCCAATTTTTGTTCTAGCAAAAATAAACTTTTTTTTTCTTTTTTAGGGATATATTCTCACTTAATTTTATTTTCGGTTCAGTTCCAATTTTTGTTCTAGCAAAAATAACCTTTTTTTTTTTCTTTTTTAGGGATATATTCTCGCTTAATTTTAATATAGCTTATAAGACTGCGTAAATGTGCATTTGTTCTTGGAAACTAGGTATAATTTCTGGAAATACAATACCTATGAAGAGTTTGCCATTTTCATGGTATCAAATTCCCAAGAAAGAAACCTCAACCAGGATTAATAAAAAATAAACCCTAACTTTTTGCCAATGTTTGGAATTAAAAAGCTCTTAATATGTTTCACTTTTCAGTCTTTTTGACGCAGTTCTCTTTAGACATTTTACATTGAACTAACTTTAATGTATCTTGTTGTGGATCATGTAGTAAAATACAAAATCCCTCAATTCAGGATATTTGTTTAATAATCTCGCAAACAATTGCTCACAACCTTTAAGACGAATTTTGTTAAAACTTAATATAATGAATATGATAGCAAAGCACAATAATATGCCTTTATCTAATTAGATAGACTTCTGAAAAAAATAAATTTCTCTCCGAAGCAATACTAAGAATTTTCGAATATATTTTATATTAAATAAGAAATTAAAAACGCAGTTGGAGGATATTTTTTTAATTATTCATTCTTGCTAGGACTTACAAAATGATTGATCGTTAAACTTGCTTATTATTATCAAAATAGTTATAATAGTAAAAAATATATATTACCGTTCAATATGAGCGGTTTATTTAACTCTGATTTTGCCGTGTCAAAAAGAGAAAAAAAAATAAGTGATTGTATATGGAATATTTTCAATTTCGTATGCCAGTCAAGAAAAAAAGTCAGATGAAATAATAACATTTTTAATTTGTCAAAAAAGGTGATTTCTTGAATTTAAAAAAAATTGATAACATCCCCTCAACTTCATTATCTGATTTCTTTCTTTAATAAAGTGGCAGTTAGAACTTATGTTTGACTTGTTGTTGAGGTTATCTTATAATCACTTTGTTCTGAAAAATTGCAGCTCGGTTCCCAGCCTTACAAGAAAGTTTAAAAACCATCATGGCGGTCGAGATGGAAGTTGTATGCAGGGAAGAAAAGTAAGTAGTGTTTTGTCTCTTGAAATTCGCTATTATAAACGCACAACTAATCTTTCTCAAAAGAAATCATTTTCTCCTTTATTGTGAACCAAAAGGAAGCGGAAATGGTCACCAAGAAACTCCCATACGTGTTTTTTAATAAAGATGCTACTGTAATACTCATATAAAAAATATGAACCTTCAATAAGGCTAAGAACAACTTGACTCTTCAGAGATTTACTCTACTAGTCATGTACATGATTTTTTTTTGTGCTTTGTGGAATAAATACAAATTTGGGATTACATTTGAATCAACTGAAACTTAAATTTCACACATAAATATAATTTTAGTAACAATATCTCGTATCAAATTTGTATAAGAAATTGTTTCATCTGAAATTTGTCTAAAACATTTAAATTCCTGTAAATTTAAGAGTCTATTTATAATAAATCATTTGCAATTTCCGAAATGTTGTGACAATTTTCAAAACATCTTGGCAATAGTCTTAATAAATATCATATACTTGGTATCTTTCTATTTGTATTTTCAAAATTTTAAATTTTAGGAATGATGTATCATAAAAATCTTTATTTTTTTTTTTTTTATTCCATACTTTTTCCTTTTTCACAGTCATGATTTTTGTAATCCTTAGCTTAAAAAATTGGAATTACTTTCCATTCTTATCTCTTCATGGAAAGATACCCCGATTAATTAACATCTAACAGAATCTTAACTCATCTGTGAAGAGAACCTGATGACACTCTTTGCTATTCTAATTTTTATTTCATCCGCTTAACGAAAGATGTCTTATGATTAACCAAATGCACAAAAAAAGGAATGCATGTGCATAAATATTATTTATAAAATTTATTTAGCTCTTTTTGTCGATACATTCCGTCCTTGTGTCCGAAATATCCACTTTTAAATATAAGTGGCTTCTCTTGTTCCGTTTCGGCTCATTAATCATGTCTGTCATTCACTCTTTAATAGTCTTCGACTCATGATATCAAATGTGTACTACTATGGTCTTACCTATTACGAACTTGTTCATTTGCTCAGAATACATTGTTAAGTAAAAAGAAAATAATAATAATAATTTAAAGTTCGTCGAAGAAATCTACCAGCAGTCTTTATAACACGTTTTTTTTTTTTTCGATCGACATATTGTTTGCAGAACCACTAAGGAATTGCTTGAAATCGTTTTTCAAAAAAGTATTCCATAAAATCTTAGATTGCACAAAGAAAACAAAATAATTCGGAATTGCTATTCTGCAAACGATTTATTTCAATTCTAAAAAACATGCATTTTGACTTTATTAATAGTGTTTTGAGGAAATAATTTTCTTTTCCAATATTATTAAAGCACTACATTGGAATTCAGCAAATTTTAATTGGAATTTACATTAATAAATAAAAAATTCTGTGTAAATATCACATTAATAAAATATGCGAGAAAGTCTTGGAATGACAACTCATTTTTTTTAACAGTAGGATATAAAAATGGTAGATGTCCTTGATAAGTAATTTATACTGTAAAGTAACTTCTCTTCATATTGTAATGTATTAATCAATTACTTTCTCTCTACTATTAAGTTTACAAAAAAACAAATTATGTCAATTATGTCCTTTTGCCGAATCATTGTTAAAAGAAAACTATAACCATTTCTAATTACTTGTTTCATTTACACAATAATTTATCTTTCAAATGTATTACACAAATAAATATTACCATTTTATTTTAATCCTTTTTAAGGCAAATCATTTGTCAATTCTGATTAATTTTAATAACTAACTTAACTATTTTTCATATAATCTCGCTATATTCTCTTGTAACTGATATAAATAACTGATAATTTTCTATGTTTTGGGAAACTGCATTTTGTGTCTTTTCTAGATTCCTGAAAGATGAGCCCGAACGATTAGAAAATGCTTTAAGAAGATGTAAAAAGTTAACTGGAACGCTGGTCACACTGAAACGGTAAGGTTGTTACCCTGATTATTTTTGGTGTTTTGCCATAATCTTTGTGTGCAAGAATGGTTAGTAATAAAACAAGAAAAAACTAATGTAACGACAGAAAGAATTTTTCAAAATTTTAAATCTATTTCCGATTTCAGAAATAACATTTTATATTAATTATTTCCATATACAAAAGAATTATTAAAAGAAATAATTTGACATATAGATGAAAAATTAAATAAACCTTTCTTCTCACTGATACAAAATTTTATTAATAAATTCGTGTTTTGTAAATTTTTTGCATATATTATTTTCAGATTTATTAAATTTAGGTCTTTAAAATTCTTCTAAATTGCAAAAAAAGGTTAACTAATTAATTGCATACAAAGAGTTAAAAAATTTAGTTAATAAAAGAAACAAACTGAAAATTTGCATATTTGAAACACTCTATAATGTATCAAAATCTTTATGAAAAAATCTCAAAACATACTAATAAAATATCCCGATAAACAAATAAAAAATATCCTGTAAAACTTGCAAATAAAAATATCCGAGTAAATATTTCCACTTTCACATACATATTTTTTATAAATTTACAATAAATTGATTCTGTTTCACATGATATAAGAGTCTAAAAAAGCAGAATTTTCTCTTTTAGAACGAAAACTTTATTGTATTTATTCGTTTTTCTTATACCTTTGCTTTTCAACATTCGAAGTGACCTAACAGCAAATTTCTTGTGTTTAACTTCAAGATCTAAAAAGGGGTTTTACGCATTTTTTTCTAAAAAATTATGATGAGAATATTGTAAGATGGGTGCTCTTACAAAACTAGCAATAAGTATTTAAATACATTTTATAGAAAAAAAATAATAGAAAAATAATAAAAAAAATTAGCACAACTAAGGAAAAGATAAATAATTTTATGAAATGAATTAATTTAATCTAAGACAAAAATTTCGTTCTTTTAATTATCTAATTTAAAAAGATATCTGGGATTTCCCATAATCTGTCTCTGTTGTTGAATTTTATGCATTTTTCGGAATTTTTTTATTATATGTAGTTGTTATAGAGCATTGAAAAATAAAAAATAATAATAGCGCTTCTCCATTCATTTTTATTTTTCAATGTATTTCAAAATATTATTTTTCATTTCGTTGAAGCAACTTAAATTCGTTGTTTGGTCACTGCATGGGTGTTGTCAACTTCTTTTCATTCTGCTGCTTTTGTCGTTATAATATTTTCTTTTCTTTTTCGTTTTAATTGTTGTCACTCCCTTAATTGTGTGAAATAAAATTGAAAGATGTATATTCAACTTTGAGTATTGCATTCTTTATCTTGTGACTTCTGTATCATTTTCCCTTTTATTTATTTTTTTAATTTTATTTTTGAGGTTTTGAAGATTTACTGACAAATCGAGGTAGACATTCTTTTTGACATTTTGTGCCATTTTGAACATTTTTTGCAAGTTTTTGATTTTTATAGCTTTTTTGATTATATACAGGAGGAGTATGTGTTGTATAATTTAAAAAAATATCCTTAGAGTTGTTTATATATATATATATATATATATATATATATATATATATATATATATCGAAGCAACAAAGTCCCTTTTTAATTTAACTGTGAATATAATCTTTACTTTTTAAACTGAAATAATGAAAATGAACAAAGCTCAATATTTTAGATAAGTAATTTGCAAATCTTAACTGCTGTATTTAGTTTTTTTTGTCACTATAAGAAAATGAGTACTGAATATAACGCTTAAATAATACATATTTATTTGATTTAAAGAAGGCAATTTTTAATCATGCCGTTTGTTTTGCATATAAAGTGTATCGAATGATAATTCCTACTTTACTGAAAACTTTTTTGTTATAATATACGGTTTATATTTTTTTTAACTGAAAAGCTATTTAGAAAATTTAAAGGATGAATTTTAGACCTATGGATTTTCAAAATAAATTGAAATAGACAAAAACTTTAGATGAAACCTTTCATTAAAAAAGTTTCTTGTTTCCAAATTATTACAGGTTATCTGAATCATCCATTTCAGAGCTTATTTATAATCATGACATAATTTTTGGTAAAACGAAATGTGTAGCAAAAAATACTGAAACACGTACGTATATAAAACGAAAATTCCTTTATGCATGCCACTGAGAAAAAAGTTCCATTCGCTATTTAAAAATTCATGAGAAACCGATTTTCCAAATCATTCTATGCAAGGTTATTCAAATAAATGAATTGTTACACAAAAACAAACTGGAAATATGGAGTATATTAACATAATAAATTACTTTCTTCGACCGAATGGGCTTCACCCATTGTGTTAATTTACTGAAACTACTGGTTGAAAATTCTTTACTTTTCTCTCAATTTGATAATTCCTTCTTATTACAAAGCACTGGGTCAATTTTTTGAAAAAACCAGAACAGACCATTGAAAAGATAAAGGTACAGAAAACAAAATAAAACTGTTGCCAAAAAGTTTATTCACAAACTTGGTTATTCTTCGACATAATCTTTGTGAAGATTCAGGTGTTTGTCATATCGGTGGCCCAGCTTTTCTACACCAAAAAAGGTTTCTGCCAATGATGTCAAATTGGTCTCTTTACTCCTTATTAGTCTCGAAGTTCTTTGAATTTTTTTAATAAAAAATATATGGATCAGGAATATCTAAACATTCAACTTCAAAAACTCTAATTTTGGAAGCTTAAGTCAGTTGCCAGCTTATTGAATAAGATTTTCTACTAAAATAGTCTTGTGTTCTTATGTGTGTTATCATGGAGAATGTTGCTTAGAACAGAGTGATTTCTTCCAGTGATTTCCCAATATAAAGAATTGAATAGTATTTCAATATTAATTTTAAATTAATGAAGAGCTTCAAATGATCCTTAAAGTCTATGCCACACCATTTGAAGCAGCTGCTCTGGAAAAGGATATGGGAAATCTGATCAACCGATATGGCAAAAACCTGAATCCGCACTATGATAATGTTGGGAAAAAAGCGTGATTGAATATTGAATATAATTTTTTTAACAAATTCATTGGCTTTCCCACATTTTTTTTGTGGTTCACTGGATCTTGAAAAAGTGTCCCTCATAGAATGCCGGATTATAGATGGAATAATGTCTTGTAGCAAATTGTTGACTTATATTTTCGAGGGCTACGTCTTTGTTTCATATCTTTGTCTATCCATTCCTGCAAAATTACCGTCTGTTTCTGAAAGAAATCTTTACAGAGCTATTACAAAAATAACTATTCCATATGATTCATTAACTATAAAAAATTTATTGCACATCTAAATATTAAAAGAGTTACTTTTTCTTAATATTTCAAAGAAATTCCTTGTTCTGATGAATAATTTTCTTTTAATTACTTGTACCTTTATGGTTGGTTTTAAAATATCGTTCTAAACGTTCTGTGTGAAAAAGATTATTATGTTTATTGTGCAGTTCATTTCAAAAGATTTCATATCAATTATTCATATACTTTTGTGATAACAATATGGTATTCGATGCTTATAAGAAATGCCTTATGACAGAAAAATGTTTATTTAATAAATAGGTTTTCTTTGATTTTGTAAAGGACTTCGTGTTAAATTGTAAAGTTTCCTGCTGGCTGATTCCTTGATTTACTACTGAATTTTTTAATTATATCAAAATAATATTATTTCTCCCGGAGGAACAATATCTAATACAAACTTCGAGAAATGGCAACTTTCAAATGCCCCATGTCTAAATTGTACTCCAGATACAATTAGATCTACGTATTATCGCATATTATAAAAAATGTAAAAAACAATGCGTATAATTTAACAAACAGAAGCAAAATTGTACAAATTATAGTAGAATTTTTTTAAATCCCGATTAAACCAAGAAATTTAAGGGCATGCTAAAGGAATTTTAAATGAGTCGAATAATTTTTTTTTTTAATTTTCACCTCAAATAAATTTTTATCATACATTATTTTAAATAATTTATCAAACAATAGTAAATGAAACTCTTTTTTATAATTTATATCTGTAAGACAAAATTTGAAAAAAAATTATCATTTGAAGGAATCAATTGCATTTTCCTGTTAGCAATTTGAATTTAATATTTAGAATGAAAAGTCATGATTACCATAACTCTGAGTGACAGTTAATAAAAAAATAACAAATATATCTATAAAGAACTGTTTATAAAATCTGTACTTTATTTCAATTTTATTATTAGTATTACAGCATTTTTCTGTCTTACTCTTTATTTCAATACTATTTTAAGCATTGAATAAATGAGTGTATATCAACTTTGAGGTTCGGCCTTCTTATTTTGTGCCTGCAAATTTTTCCATAATGAATCAGTGGCGTAACAGGACATCTTGATAATTTTTGAAAAATACAAATGAAATTTTTGCTTAGTTAAATAACTGCTATATTAATGTATTAAACAGAAAATTATCGATATAAAAATGTGTGATATAATATTTGACATAATTGTCATTTGAAATTATTTATTGAATAAAAAATTTAAGAAATTATTTCAGAATAATTTCATCACAATCACATCATCTAAGTATATATTTTGCAAATTATATAATAATATGATTATTTAATTTAAACAATAGAAATAAAATTTAGAGTCATTGATAATAATTTTTCTGAAGGAAAAAAAAATATTCTATTTTTAATTAATGAGTATCTTCTCAATTTTCATATAAAATTTATTTTCAAAATGTTTTTGAAACAATAATATTAATTTTTTAAAAGTATATACCTTTGGTAAATAAACAATATACGGTATATACCATAATTAATGAAAGAACTGTATAAGAAAATTGTTTAACACATGCACGTATCAATATCCTTATAAATTTTGGAAAGATGATAAATTCTTATTGCTTTTTTAACTCGTATTTTACAGCACTTAAGTCCTAAATTAAATGTCTTTATATAAATTATTAAATTAAGTCGAATTTGGGTATTGAGTAAAGTAATTTAACTGAATCAAATAAAGTAGATGTTTTAAAAAAATATTCCTTTATAATAATTGGGAACGCAACATGAACTATTTAATTAAATTTTGGAATAAAAACAATGGTTTAAAATTCTTATTTTTGATTTCAAATTAGCCAAAAGAATTGTGATTAGTGATGATCAGATGATTTAACACTATGATAATAGGAATTCAGCGGAATCAAAAAACATTTAAATAACCATCGATTCTGAAGTGAAAGCGTTCGAATTCTCCAAGTTTTATTGTTTTTAATGTAGCTCTTCGATTTAGTTTCCTGGGTGATCTAATGTCTAAAAATATGTGATCTAAAAATATGATCTAAATGAATGTGATCTAAAAAAATTAATTTAATGAAATGCAGTAATTTTCCATAAAATAAAAGGAAATAACAGAATATTTTGAAAATTTTCTAAAGAATTGCTATATTATTTCAATAATAAAAAAAAAAACTTTAAATCGGCTCCCAAATTTGCTTTTACTTAATGTTGAATTTCATGCACAAAACATTTAAATATATAGGTTGGTATTTTTTTAATGATTTTAGTAATATTTGTCATGAGTTCTGATGACAATATCCATTTTTTAATGTATTAAAATTTGTAATTACAAGATAGTAGGTATTTATTAATAGAAACGATACTATTTTTTGAAATTTTTACATAATCTACTGAAAATTTTCTATTCCAATGCTATATAATATGGAATTATTCTACATTTCACTCCCGGACGTGCGAAAAAATAAAAAAATTTCTCCCTCTTCACTCATTTTGCCAATCATACTCTATAATAGTAGAAGATAAAAATACAGGAATTTTACCTAGCAAAATGGAACATGTCCATTTATAAAACGTGCAAGAACCAAATTAATTACACTTATGAAGGAAAAAAATTTCTCAACTTAATATGGGTATTTTGATATGCTAAAAAATGTTCTATTTTTGTGTCTTTTTATTAAATTTACGACGAAGTGAGGCTATAAGTATACATTCAAAATTTAATATTTTAGTATATTAACAGATAATTCGGATCTATTTTAATAAATTAATAGATAATTAAGCATGCTTTAGGACGTCAGAAAGTGAGGGAAAATTCAATTTCAATTTTCATTTTTATGGGCAGGGAACAAAAAGAAATAAAAAATAAGTTTTTAACCTCGATTTTATTAGTGGACAAAACAGCAAATGTATTATTTATTTTCTACTTTTTAATCGAAATTGAGCCGAAAAATCTTAATGTATTTGATTTCCATCAATAGATGCCGTCACTAGTAAAAAATCAAATTCTAAATTACTTATTGATCAAATGATATTTAAATTCTGAAAATATTAGATTAGAGTCATGAAGATTACATAGTTTTCAAAAGCTTAATTTTAAACTTCCACTATATAAAAAAAAAAATGAGAGAGACAACTTTTGCAAAGTTCCTCGAAAGAGATTAATCATATGTAAGAGTTAAGTAAAAAATATTTAGCTAGGATTATTTTGTAATAATCAGCCCAAAAACAGACGATTTTATTTGAATATTTGGCTTGTAATTAAACATAATCTTGATCGAGTAATGACTAAATCCGAGTCCATTGTTACGCCACTGTGTCGAATGTGTGCCTCTGAGTCATATCGAACTGGTCCTTGCAGACTGGCCTCTGTGCAAGAACAGCGGCACACCGTAGGACACCACCTGCCCGAGAAGTCGCATTCCGCCGACGGACCCCACTCCGACGGAGAAATGCATTCCACAAAAGTTAGTATCCACCTCCAAACATCCTTCATCTCTTATCTTCTTTTACCTTCCTCTCTTTCTTTCTTTTTTTCTTTCATCTCTTCTTAAACCTATTGTTGTAAAAACCTTCATTTGCGTTTGGATTCACACAGTCTTTAGTAACAAATTAGTACGCTATTTTAATACCAGAGGGCAGCTTACATTGTGGCATGTGACATGGAGCAAATAAAAAGAAATCGATTTTTTTAATTATCTGTTTCACGAAAGGATCATTTCTACGAAGCACAATAACCTTTCATAGCAACATTTAATCGTAATAACCAGTCATAGCATTAAGTTAAATTTATTTTGAGTATATCATTTATATATATCTATATTGATTGATAGATTTACAAAAGGTTACTTTTGGTTTTCTTTTTAGTTAGCATCTATTAAATACCTCAACCGGAAAATATCATACAAATAAAGAAGCTTAACAAATTAAACAAATATATATATAGTACTAAAATGCTCAAATATATATCATTTTTGTCAATATTTTAACTTTACTTTTTGTAGTATTTCAATGCCATACAGTCTTTCTTGAATTATTTTTCAAATTGACATATTTCAATAGCAAATTGATCAAAATTCTTCGCTCTCGCTTCAACATTTATTTTGAAAACTTCTGTAAAGTTAAAAAGCTTGCATTATTAGTTCAAATAAAATCACTAGAGATATTTCAAATGATAATAATAAAAGTTTCTCATTTGTTTGATTTTTTTTCAATTCTTACTTTGTACTTTGATCCTTTTTGCTATTCAATGTCTTGCGCATATACTTTAATTTGTGCATTATTTTGTTTACTATTAATTTTCCAATAAATAAATCCTCTAAAGTTTTATGATATTTATATTTTTAGGATACCATGGAAAAACAATAGATATTTTTGGTCTTTTTCTTAGAAATTTCCAAATCATATTCGTTCTGAACATTTTGTTTTTATAAAAGTGTTTTAAAAAAGGGGGGAGGTCAGGCTCTTTTTAAGAACATTGAATCAATTCCATCCTTTGATCAAAAAGTGTGTAAAGAAACACAAATAAAGAAAATTAATAGAACAAATTACGAAATAACAAGATAGATAACAACCAACAAAAAAGAATATTACCTTCATCTTATTTTATGATTGTACTTAAACAGAAAATTTTATAACAAGCATTCTTTGCTTTTTTTTTAAAAAAAATTTTAATTTAGAAACGAGCATTGTGCATTTTCTCGCAAAGAAATCCAAACGCAAGTGAGGTTTTCATCAGATTTCTCACATAAGAACTAATTAAAGCAGATTTTTTTCAAATGAGCACAGGTTCTTCTTTACGCCTAACTTCTAACCTTTAATTCATTTCAGAGAAGAAAACAATTTCCAGGAATAGCAAAAGTCTTAATATCAAGAATGACTTAGGAATATCATAAAGAAAAGCCTGTGCATTTCGTTCACTTAAGCACATGGAATATTATTCCCACATTCTCAACTCTAATCTATCTTTCACTCTTTTTTATTATTATTTTCTTAGCCTTCTTTATTTTCTAGACTTAACAAATCCACTCCATTGACTTCAATATCCTCTCCCTTAACCTTACAGCATGTTTTTTACACATTGCGTCTCTGACCAACCTGTTTCTCCATCTCCGAAAATGCTCAAATGTGTTTCCTATCCCCAGCATTTCGAATGTGAAAGCGTTCACCTCTCAATCACCGAACGCATTTTGTATTCTTGATGTATACCTGCTACTGGATGTCACGAAAGGTTGATGAGTGTTCTCATAAAACCGCCGAACCTTAGATTTCTTGAAAGCATTCACACCATATCTATCGTGAAAACATTCAAATACTGATGTTAGAAAGAAATGGCATGATTTTTTTAATGAGTTAATTCAATATTAGTTAACATTGTTTCTCAAATTTTTCTTGCATTCAGTATTCCGAACGGATAATTTATTAAGATTGATAAAGGCTAGTTAGCACTGATACGCTGAAAAGAAAGAAGGTAAGAATCGACCAATCAAATGAGATATCGAACATCCAAAAACATGAAACGTTTTCATTAATAGGTCGATGAACGTTTTCGTTGACTGGTCGACTCTACACTAGTTCTTCAATTAGCAGTTTGAACTACCTTAATTGTGAATGAAACCAAAATCATGAGCAGTTACAAAATGGATTGAATCTCATTACACTATAAGGATTACAATATCATGAGTAGAGTTAATGCGGAGTCTCTATTAAGCCAGTATTATCTTTGCAAGGAGGTCCCATATACTTGGAAATTGCACAGCCGCAAGTGCTTGTCTAGTAAGGACAAATCCTTGCTATTGTCTACATTCCACTCATGCACAATCTTTATTAGACATATGCGTGATCTTACTGGATTGACAAATAATGGCTTAATTTAAACCTTACTTGAATTAGCATTCGAATAAACTTAGTTCGTATTCCTGTATTGTATGTATTATATTTGCTAAAATACAAGAAAAACTTTTTTAATAAGGGTTGAGTTTCTTAAAAATTTATAATAAAAAGTATTTTAATATTAAATTCATTCTGTTTTAAATGGTAAAAGTACCGATGGATTTTTTAAAAAATATTTTTGTAACTTCATTGAAATTGTTTTATGACGATATGGTGCAAATGCCTTCAAGATCTACAAGTATTTTATGTATTTTTGCAAAGGTACGATTTGAGCAAAATAATTTTCCTTGTTTCTGAATTATATATAAATTGTGCTGATTTTAACCGTTTATTCCAGATCTTATTCGGAGATATTCTTTATTGAAATTAATAATTCGAATATTTTGGGGAGAATTGAAAAAACGCGATCCTAAAAAAATAAAGTAGGTTGGTTTTTATGAAGAATAAAATTGCTGATAAATCTTTTTTAAGTATATAATAATAAATGGCAATAAGCATAGTACTCACAAATTATTTAAAAATAGTTTTCATTAATTATTTGCACAGATTTTTATTTAAAAAAATTAATCTCGATTTCCCAAGCTAATATCGATAGTATTTTTTTTCCAAAAAGCTAGCTCCTATTTTTGTAATGATGATTTAAATTTTTTCTCAATAGCTTTACACATAAAGCCTATTTTTATACATTTAAATGTCTAGTTTTTAGTTGTGATTTTTCTTCATTCAATACATTTTGAATTAAAGAAATATTTTGCACATAAAAAGTGTATTTAAAGAATTTTGAATACAATAAATTTGAATAAATATTTAAGAAATAAGCTGCGTATAATTTACAATATAACTATTGTAGTTTATATTGCATTTATATGTTCTATAGCATCTATAATAAATAAAACATTAAAGAGCAATAATAACGCTGAAATTTTTCGTTGCATTTTGCTTTGAAAATTCAATATGATCCCATTAAATATAATATAATTCCACAAAATGGAGTATATCCGAAAATGAAATAAATTTGAAGCAATTCGGACATTTAAATAATTTTCCACTATCATCAAAAATAGAATTGAATTAGTATGAGCTTAGATCTTGGAATTTCACGGCTAGTATCAGGCACTCAAATGTTTCGGCGGTAATCAAATTTGCTCCAAATCAAATTACTAGATTTGATTGACCAAATTTGATCAAAAATTTCCCGCTTTCCCACATTTTCCTAACCATACCTGGCCCTACTCCTTTTGAACAACAACAAACATTTTTAAAAGAAGAAAGTTTTTGTGACAACTGTTTTGCGCGCTTTAAAAAAATGATTTTTTTTTTTTTTTTTTTGGAAAGAGCCATTTTTGTCAATTTTTGATTGGCTGAAATGCAGCCAGTACCAATACGTAGTTACTTACTTTTTGCTTTTTTGTTTTTTCTTCGACTTTTTCAACGCCGTAGTCAAGCCGGCAGGGTTGGAAGCGGAGTTCTAACTTCAAAGAGAAGATAGAGTAATTATATCAACAACTTGATTTTGATTCTTTTCATTTTTTTCTGCCTTTTTTAAGATTTTTTTACTAGGCACTGTTTTTTGCCTTTTCTTCAACGCCTTTTTTTTTTCACAACCTTGCCAATCGTTTTTTGCCAACTTCCAAAATGCTCGCTATTGTTATCCGTAACTTTCAGCGATTCAAGAGACTTTGCCATGGGGAACTAAATTTTTTTTAAACACTGATAAGTGAAAACCGCAAATGTATATGCAATAGAAAAAAAATTGGTTGTGGGTAATACTTAATAATATTGCAGAGTGCAATGCTTTGACACATTTTCCACATATACTTTAAAATCAGATGAATAATTTAATGAATATGTTAATAAAATATAATGGAAAAAATGTCAATTTCTCCAAAACAAAACTGAATATCATAATTGACGTTTGATAAAAACTCATAGTAATTCAATTATAATTAATATAAAAGAATCCAACTTTCAATAAAATTAATTATTTTACTCGTTAAGATTACCTTACACTCTGAAAATATTTTGTAGAAAGAAATTTATCTTTAAAAAAGCAGTTTTTCTTGTTAATGCTAACAAACATGGATAAGAAGTATGCTCTCATGAGGAACTTCCTTATATTTAAAAAAAGATTTGATTAACTTTTTCATGCTAGAATATTAGGTCTCTGTATAAGCAATATCATAAACAGCAAATTTTATCTCTCGTAGAAAACAACAAATATAAAATATAAATATTAAGAAGTAAAAATTTTCGAAATAGAAATCTATAAAATTTAATTTATGTTTAAATGTATTGTGTTTGTTTAAAAGCCCAACGTTATTTACGATATCAGTTTTTATAATAGATGCAACATATGTTACTATGTCTTTATAAAGATATTCAGATAATTTCTAACAAAATATTTCGGATAATTTTCGATAATTTTAATCTAAATTTTCTTTATTTATAATATGTAGTTATAAGAATTGCATTATCCTCGAAATATTTTAATAGTTACAGAATGAAACATTTCAAAAGTTTCATTATCCATAAAATATTCTAACAATGTCATTATCTATAATATATATATCAAAAGTTTCCTTATCCATTAAATATATTAAAAATTTATTATAATTATTATAAATTATACATTAAAAATTTATTATAAAAGCTTAAATATATTAAAAATATTATAAAAGCATTATCCACAAAATATTATACAGATTACTTTATCCACAAAATATTTTTTAAATTGCATTATCCACAAAATATAAAAATTGCATTATCCATATCATAAGAGTTTCATTATGCATAAAATATATTAAAAATTAAATTATCTTTAATGTTTATAATGAAAGTGGCATTGGTTGTACAGTTTTATTCCAAAAATTACTTTGTCCATAGGCAGAGTCTCGATCGCACATTGCACTTGCCCAGTAGAATTTGCTGCAGCATGCATTTTTATGTTCCTTTCACACGCGGCTTATTCAATGCACATTATGTTTCGCAATGCACAGATATACTACTTGGTGGTTTTTCTGATTGCACACACCTTTTCATTTCGTTTCAAATCTTGTTAAACTATTCAGATATTTCTTACGGCATATTTTAATGAAATAATTGTTTTTGAAAGGCATATATCATAGTTATTCATATTTGTCCAGAGGTTTAAAAAAAAAGCTTTTTTTATGTGTTATGTATTTTAGTATTCTTCTGAAAAATGATAACACAGTCATGATTTTACTGAACAATTTCAATACGTAAGTTAAATGTGAATACATAAAACTGGAATGTTATTGATGTTTTCATTAAGAAAAATTAATCAAAAAGACATTACTTTTTATTCAAGACAATAAGAATAAATAGTTTTTAAAATATTTTCTTTGTAAGCACGACATATTTATGTTACAAATTTATAAATAACTTGTTCAACTACAGAAAAGGCTATCTTTGATTTTCAATGAATTAATTAAATTTGTCTTTAACATTGTTTTTTATTTCACTATTATCCATAATTTATATTATTATTTGACTAAGAGCTCAATTTTTTAAATATCAAGCACAATTTTTAAAAAGCTTGAAAAATGATTTGAAAAAACTTACAAATAATAGGAAAAATTATTATAAAATTGCGGATTACGATAGATTAATAGAAAATCAATAAGGATGGAATAAGTTTTGCATACACTGATATTTTCAAATTCTAGAGAATGATAAAATCGAAAATGAATTAAAAAATATTCCAATTCTAATCCAATTTTATGAATTAGAATTGTTTATACTGTTTAACTGTTTGTACAATTTTATGAATTAGAATTGTTTTATTAAGTATAAACTTAAAATTCTTTATTTTTAGGAACAAATTTGAATAATTTTATTTAAAACTTTTTAGGTGTTTCTCAATATTAATAAAGAATTTAATCGATTAAAATTCCCATTATCAAAAAACATTTATAAACTCACCATTTGAAAATGTTTTTAAAACAATTAAAAGTGTAAAAAAAAATAAACTTTTTTTAAAAAAATTTGTGGAAACTTAAAAAAAATACATGTAATTAAATTTTTGTTATTTGAAAAGTTCTAATTGAAGGTATAATAATGAAATGCAAAATATGTTACATACAAACTTTGTCACGAATTATAATTCTGTTTCATGGGATCACTCATGATCCCAAGTAACACCATTAAGATATTTCACACCAGAGATTTCCCTACATTTTTTTATATTTATTTTGTCTAATATCAACTTCTTCATCAGAAAAACCACCACATTTTAACACGCAATTCTTCATTTAAGCGCCAACGCATGCACATTCTGTTGTTCTATATTGATTAGTAGTAATGATGAATCAGTGATAAATTTTTTTTGCCTATATTGAAGTTTTGAAAAAGAAACATTTTTGAGCGGGATTTTTTTACTTTTTTTGCCCCCATGCAGCATGTGGAGAGGTTATTCTACCCTCGGATGGGCTGACCAGGTTGGTTATCAAAACTCCTATTATGGTGCATGATGCACTTGAGAAACCACACCCATACATTAGAAGGAATAGTTTCGCATCAGTTCAATAGTTTTTAAACGATTCATCTTTCTCTCTGCGTATCGTGCTTTTATCTTTACGTATCATTCTTAAGGAGAAAAAAAATATATTGCGTTTAACAAGTAATCTCTATCACTGGCATTAAGTTTAAACCCTACCCTCTACCAATCCCTCCCAAAATTCTTACTATAACTGCAAACGCTGAAGGAATCATTTATTTATCATAAAATTATAAAATTGCTCCATATTTTTATTATTTTTACTTATCAAAACTCGCTGTCCTGAATAAAAAAGGAATCAAATTTAAATGATTGTAAGAGTGTGGTTTATTGAGTGCTATCTGAGTTACTTGTTGAAAATGTGTCCCCTAAAATAGATCCATAAATTCAGCATCCCCATTTAGTGTAAATAATTAGTTTCTAAGTCATAAATATATTTTGATATTGTGAATTAAAATGAATGCTGTAGGGTGAGGTGATAAACAGCACATTTTCTTTTCAAGTGTCATTCATCTTATTTCATTAATTGTGTCTTTTATATTTTTTTTATATGCATTATTTGATACTTCATCATTTCAATTATTTCTAAATAGTTCATAATAGAAAATTAAACAGCTGTTTTAGAATAATATAGAAAAGGCAAATATCTGAAACAGAACGATGCACTGACTGTGATCCATCCTTAAACCAAATAGTTTGATCTGTAAATATAGAAATTGTAATTGATAAATTCTTTATAAATAGAAATAATCTGTTTAGCAAGATCAGAGTAAATACTTTTTCAATACTTTTTGAGGGTAAGATTTATTTCAAGCTGTTTTAATTGTCATGATTTGTAAAAAAATAATAACAATAAATGACAGTTATTGTATATTAATAGTGAAGTCGTCATCACTCAAATATAAAATGAATGCAGAAAGAATGTTTGCTTCAAATTTTTTTCAAAATTGAATTCGCAGGTTATTTCAGTTCTAAATTTCAAACATTATTATTAAATTTTTCTGAATTGAAATTTTAAATATTATAAGAAAAAAGTCTTTAATTTATAAAGCTTTTTTTTATTTAAATATTTATTTGCGCCGAGATTAAATTTCATTTTCAAAATTCTAAAAATAAATCATTTTGATTGACTTCTTAATCTTCTTCTAAAATAAATTTACAATCAATTGATTATCAAATGGAAAAAAAAATTATTCCTCTTTGTAATGCAAATTAATAATTAATTCTATTTGTGATAAATATGAATAGTCCTGCAAGTAGAAATATTAAACGATTTATTATAGTATCAAGCAAATCATAAAAATTCTTTACGCTTCCTTTCCGAAAAGTTCTGATTATATATATATATTAGCGCCATTTGTCTCAATCTACAATAATTCATAATCCTAAAATCAAAATAATAAATTACAATCATTTTATAAGTCAGCGCATTCTAGATTCTTTCTAGGATCCTTTCAGTGCATCAGGCTGTTTAGAGAGTGTCCTTAAAGTTAACCGCGCGTATGCTTCTTCTTGTCCTTGTGCAGCCGCGGGGCAGGATGACGTCCTCCTTGAATCCTTTGCAGAGTCTGAGTCTGGACGGAGGCACGCATACAGTTATACACGTTCCGCCAGCTGACGGACAACAGCAGCAACAGCCAAAGCAGCAGACAGCATTGGACGCACTCCTGAGCGAGCTCCAAACCTTCAACCACCCTGCCGAGCCGAAGCAGCAAAGAGACAACATACCGGGGCTTCTTGGACCCCAGAGGCGATTGCCTTCTTACCCCAGTGCGGATTCACCAGTTCGCTCTCCAATACATGGCATGCCTCAGGCACGTTCGCCAACAAACTTGGATCCTGGAGCTAAGACCCTACAGGTGACGCCAACCGCCAAGAGCTTGTCACCCACACCTCAAGAGCGGAAGCCTTCTCCCACTTCACAGCTGGCTGTGAAAACCATTGCAGAAGTCCTCCAGAAGAAAGTTCCTCCGCCACCGCCGCCAAGAACAACCAGTCGGTCGCCTGTCACTTCTCCAACGGAGGCGGTCACAGCCACCACCGCCAAAGCAGTTCCATTGCGCTCAGCTCTCGCAATGCGCAATCCTCCTCCACAACGTAGCAGCTCAGTGCCAACTCCCAGAGGATCGTCCCATCCCACTTTGAGACAGACTGCCTCGACCCGGCCGTCGTCCAGAGAACGCCCAGATCCACCCTCTGCACCACAACCTTCATCATCGCAAGCTTCGAAGGAGGCCATTCTGAGAACTTCGGCTCTCAACGATGAGCCACCACCCCGCGATCAACTTTCAAGCAATAGCAGCAGCAGCGAAAGCGTTAATTCTCAAGAAGGACTGCAAATGGCTTTACAAGCAGCCAAAGCTGAGCAAAAGAAGGTCTCAGCACAGTTGAGGAATGAGCTCCAGGATGAGGTGAGTGCAGATATTTTTAAGCAAAGCTTATAAGCAGGCTGTGCAATTTCTTAAGAATTAATGTGTTTAAAACTTAGGGGCTAAACAAACCATAAAATATACAATAGATTATTTGCACTTTTATTTTAGATTATTTCCGTTTGTTGGATCTTCGTAGTCAAACATTTTTAAAAATTTCACATTTGAAATAATATCTAAAAGACTCTAACCAGATTATAGACAAGAAAAAACTTCAGATACCGTTTTAATATGAGCAGAATTTATTTCATAAAAATTATTTTTTAAATCAAAGAATTTAGTTCAACTGTTTCATTGCTTTATCAATAGAAATTTTAAAATAACAAATATAATATATATCATCATTTGGCAGGTGTTCGCACTTGGATCTCAGAAAAAAGGAGGTCCGAAGAACCGACAAGAACTACTCGAACAACGCCATCAAGAATTGCTGCGAAAGCAAAAACAACTCCAGGAACAATACACGAGGCTGCAGCAAATCCAAAGAGGGCAAGTCTTTGCTCGGTTCGGAGCCAAAACTGGCGATCTTAAGAAAACCGGGAGTGAATCCAACATACTTTCAAAGGCCGGACTACTTACCTTGGCGACAGCATCTGGATCCATGCAGCACCTCGCCGTGACCGGATCCGTCTCAAATCCCATCGCCGGATCCAAGTCATCTCCTTCCTCCTCCCCCAATTTAGGGAAGGGAGGACCCCATAGCCCAGGGAATAAAATCTATGAAACGGATATCCTCTGAAATATCTGGATCTGCTCTGTCGTATGATGGTTTTTTAAGGAAAAACCGAGACTATTTTCATAAATTTTGATCTACACTCCAATGAACGATGAACAGGATTGTCGTATCAGTCGAGTGTAAGAAATGGAAAGCGCTAAGCAAGCGTAGTTTCCAGTACTTTCCTATGGATCCAACCAACTAGAGACGGTGACGGCCTATAGAGGTGGACATCGATATCCCATTTCTAGAAGCGCTGTAGACCTCCGTGGTATATTTTAGACATTCGCTCAGTTTTTCTATATTTTTTTCCGATGCTTTTGTTTTTCATTTACCGTTATCCTAAACCGAAAAACGCGGAGGCACTTTCGATATTCAAACAAGCATTTACAATCCCACCGTAACCGATGTTGAGTTGGAAACTTTTTTTCGGCTTCTATTATTATACAATTTACTGATTTCCTCTTTCTGTGGAATATATATTGATAATAATAGATGATCTTTAGATACCGAAATTTATATTTAACATAAAAAAGTTACGATAATGGTGAGGATATAAAGTATTATATAAAACCTCACACTGTACAGTGACGCATGTCAAATAGAGTCTATTTCAAATGCGATTCAGCCATTTGGATATTGTCTATATAGATTTAGTACAGATTTTTATTTCGCATGTTTGTTTGTTTTTTGGCAAATCACATGATTCCCTTTATGAAAAAGGTAACGACTTGTTACGGACAAGATGACCTTTCGATCAAATCCTTCTTCCTTGTTGTGTTTTTCCAGTCAAAATCTAGTCTTTAAAAAAGTATTATGAAGTGTTGATGTTTCGATGAGTGGCCGTGGCCTCTTTTTAGAAGAGAACTTTATTCTGGGTTATGTGAAATTCTCAGAAGAGATATTTAAAGGTTACTGTTACACGAGACTTGCATTTTGAGCGTAGCTCTTCCCAATTGGAAAATACACGAACTCCCGATACTCTTTTTATTTTCTTCACGCCAACTCACTCACGGTGCTACCACCAAAAACGGGAACTGTTTTTATACTCGACGCGAGCTGTTTTTTAAAATGAAGAAAAACTGATGGAGGGAAACGCTGCTCAACCACAGATAATGTGACCTTGAATTGAAAGCACCGGTGTTGTAACTATACATTTTTGGATTCCCAATATAATAATAATTTCATAAAAGCAATATTTCTGTGATTTCTTCGATCCAGCATCCGCCTGCAGAGAAGCGATAATTTGTCAATATAATTTTCAAGTATATTACTTGATAACTGCTTAAAATGCATTAATTAAAATATATATGAGGAGTTAAGAGAATGGCATTTTAGGTTTTGCACTCACACCACTTGCAGAAAAAAGCATCCGTTTGCGAAAATATAAGAAAAAGAAAACTCCTTAAGTTGATTTAGAACTCAAGTGATATTTAATAAGGAAATATTTTCGTTTCAAATCGGTATATCATACGTCACTAGTTCAGAGCAATGTAAAATTATGCTAATTCAGACAGATTTAAAAATATTTTTAAAAACTCTTACTAAAAATTAAATTAAAGCCTTCGTTTTTTAACTATTAAAATTATAAATACGAATCATAATGATGGTATGAATCGAATGATTTAAATATGGCTGAAGTATTTTTCTGTGAAAGATATAAATAAGTAATATTTCAATCTTCTTAACTATCTATCAAAATAAACAGAAGATATATCTCATTGTTATCTTCCTGATTCTATGATTTAGTTTCATTTATTTTTTCGTGTATGTAATCAAATTGGAGATCTTATGAAGTCAGAGGTGATAATTAATTTAGGTAACAAGTATTTTGATAATTGAATTAAAAAAAGATTTAGCATTTCTTTCACTTTTTATTAGAAACTTCTGTATTTTGATTAACTTTTTATTAGTCGCAGGTATTGGTTAAAGCTGAGACCATGATATAATTTCATCGCCAAGGTTACCCAATATTGACCAGTCTTTAAAATACCAGCCATAAAGCTACCAATGAAATGACGTTTTGCTTGAAAACATCCTATCTTTTGTTTGGAAGGTTACAAAATAATTTATATCTGTTTCCATATTTGGTGAGTTATCGCGTAAAAGAATATTTTTTGGTTATTGTTATTTATATTTCATTAAATATTGCGACTAACGAACGGTATATCCATCCTTGACTAGATAACAGCGTATGAAAGAAAGTAAATAGCCTATTCCCACTATCTGTGGTTGGACAGCATGTAATAAACGCTTCTTTTTCCGGTGTTTTTCTCGACATTTTGTGAGAGAAACCTTTGTAGGGGTGACCTTCCAGTCAAGTAGCTAGTCAATCTCCGGTGCGGTCTTTTTTGGAAAAAAATTTTATATTTAGGTATAAAGTCTGAACACAATAATGCAAGCCATTTTCTAGCGAGCTTGCCCGCTTCTACCCCTCAATTTAATCCATTGTTTCAGTTTTCGCTCTTTGAAATGTTGACAAATGCAGAAATTCGTTTCGGGTGGGAAAAAAAATTAAAAGTCAGTGAACGTCTACTCTTTTACACATAATTTAATGCAGAATTTCAGGATTTTATTTTATTGGATATCTTCTGGGCAGGTTTTAAAAGTTACAGAATCATTTTTGTGTGTATCTATGAGAAATTTTACATAATTTATCTTTTAAGGCTTGTCCATACTGCTGAATGCAAAACATTATAAATTAATCGATCAGAAATATTAACAGGATGTTTAGTTGCAAACATGCAATGGTTGTTTTGATAAGTGGATTCTCCATCTGTGAATCTATAGCAGAGCAGTGTGAAAGAAATTTTTGCTCATATATTCATATTTAACTTGGGTTTTGGGGAACTTGGGTTTTTAAGAACTTTTTATAGTTTCTTTACGTGGGATTTAAATTAACAAAAAATATTATTATTATTTAAACAATATACAAACCTTTTCAAACTTTTAAATATATCATTAAATTTGAAAATATTCAAAATTTAACTTTTTTAATAACAAACGAATGAAATTTAAACTTTTGAAGTCCGAAATATCGAACATATAAATATAACTGAAAAATTGTCAATTAATAATTTTGAAAATGAGTCATTTTATGTTTTATTGAGCCACAAAATTAAATAGAAATACAAATGCAAATTTGTTTACAAATTATTCGATTTGGAACTTCTGAAGCTTGCAAAAGGAGAAAAAGACAGGTAAATAAAAATTCCCAAAAGTTTTTATTTTGTTTATAATGTATATTTAATATTATGAAATGAGTAATAATATTATTATATGTAAATATAAATGATAGCATAATTTGCATACGTTTAGTATATAACGCACTTCCTAATTATTGTTCATTAAATATTCGTTTAGTGAATAGTAGATTTTAATACAATCATCTGACACAAATATTGAAACTACAAGGAGTTAATACTATGTAATAATTAGTACTATTAGATGCAATAATTTATGCAGTTTCTAATTCCAGTGTACTAAGATATTTTCACGGCGAAAATATATTACTTTTATATATACAGTTGTTTGAAGCCTTATATCGTTAGTTATACTCTTTAGTTCTGCTTTTTAAATAGTCTGTATGCTCATAACCACTCACCAAATCATTCGTTTTCTCCAAGATATTTTTATTTAAAATGTTTAGATTAATTTAAAATCAAACGATTCGACTCAAATTAAGGTGTTATTTATAGGATTTATTTATTTTTATTTCGTACCATTTTGTACAGTATTGATTTCATACCAAAAATAATGTGAAAATAATATTAAACTAATTGCGTATTATAAATTGTGACAGAAATTATTAACTACAATAATCAAGAATTCAAATGGAGACAATTCAATTCAAACTAGTTTCATAAATCTTAATTAATAAAATTGATAAAAGGAGAGGGAATTTCGCATCTTCAGTTATATTAACTCATTCTGTCTAAATATGTTCCCTAAAGCTGTGAAATATTTTAATTCTTTAATTCGAAATTCGTAGGGCTATTGTTTTATTGTTAGCCATTATGTTTCCGAGTTTGCGAACCTTTCACCCAATACTTCAGTCACTTATTTTTCCCCCATAATTGCTAGTTTTATGAGGAAATCGTAATGATATTCCTTTATTATTACCCAAATAACTTCCGAATTTGTGGATTTTCCACTTTTTGCATAACATCTTATCTTTTTGATTTTTCGTCATTACCAAATCATGTTCTAAGAGATAAGAATATCATAAGATTGGAAACTTCCGATCTAACACAAATAATGATTTTTTTAATTTCACTTCAAATAATGCAGAATTAATTCTCATGTAGCCATATGTGTTCTCTTTAAATGTCTCATTCTGCACCAGATAGCCCGGCATTTCAGGGTAGGTTTTCAGACTGATAATAATGTCGATTATATATATAAGTAGATTTTTTGAAAATGCAAGTCCCTTTCGAAGAATATTTTTTCACGTACAGATAACTGGAAATGATAATATGAACTTTTCTACTCATTCTTCTTCTTAGTAAGACTTACACAATGTAAAAAGGAACACCTCTGCAGCTGTAGTTGAATATCATTACTAATGGTTTAATATAATATTCAACGTATCATTTTATTTAAATTCATTAAATTTTGTCATCGGTTTATCCTTTTATTAAGAAATATAAATCAATCCAACTTCTAGTATGAAATCCAAAACATCAAAAATAATTGCCGTAACTTATTCGAAACACTCGATTTCAGTATTCTTTGTGTTCACTCGTTGAAAAATTTGATTGAACAGTTGATTCGAGCACCTCATAAAATAAGATTTTAATTCATTAAACATTTACAATTCAATTACAGTAATAGATGTAAATATTTTATAGAACAGAAATTCATTTTCCAAATTTTTTATTGAATACTTACTGTTTCTTAAGTGGCATCAATAAAATTATTCAGTTCCGTTGTAAATAAAAGAAACTCAAAATACTAATATATTTCGGACTTCAGTAGCGGAAAAGAATTCAAGGAATTAATATTCATTATAACTACTATAAAAGTGATAGTAAAATTTAAACGAATAATAATTTTATAGGTAAAGGTTTACAATTGGATGTCTCTTCGTTTGTTGGCGATTTTTTTTTTTTTTTTACGAAAATTTGACACCAATAGTAAAAATTTTCGGTCAACTATCCAACAGTAACGTCAATGAAAACAAAACATCATGCAAACCAGAAACAGAGCTTCATCGCTAAAATTTGTCGCCAATCGAAGGGGCACCCAAATCTACATTAGAACCATTTTTATCATATTTCTTTCAGTTTTATGTGATTCACTACGGGGATTATCCCAATAAAAGGGAAAATAATTGTTCATAAGAATGATTACTTGGAAAAATAGATAATGTTGATTTTAAAAAATTCACAAAGGTCGACAATTTATTTTTTTTTAACTAAATAATACTCGATGATTAATCGAGTTTTTCAAAAATATGCATCGGTCTAAAAAAATTTTTTAAACTCACCGAATTATCCTTCTGAAAAGAAATTCAAATACATTGAAAAATTCTGCCGAGAAATGCCGAGAAAAATTCTGCAAATATGTCGAGAAAGTAAAATTCTAAGTTTTTGTTGGTCACCGGATGATGAGAGATTTCACATTCATGCAATTTTAAGTGGAGCAGAAGAATTGTATACTTTATTTTGAGCTACTTTATGATCAAAGCATAAGTCTATCTAAGTTCTTTTTGGTACGCAATGATCTGAAATTTGTATACGCTGATTTCATTTTAATTACATAGTCTTTTTTTTTATAAATATAATTTTAAGGAAATGAAAATGATTCTGTGACAACTTAATTAACAATTACTTAAATCTTCACAAATTTAGGAAAATGCAATTCGATAGCAATTTAAAATTAGCATAATTTCAAGAAAGTAGATATCTTACTACATCTTCGTGGCAAAGAAAAAAAATTAAATTTTTTCTCTTAATATAATAATTACATTTTATCGAAATTTGCGCAAAACAGTTTATTTAGCATTTCTAACGGTAGCGCCAATACTATTCTGTTATTTGGGCCATAAACGTCGCCAAGCTTGAATATCGGTGTTATACTTTCAGCGCTAATATTTATCGCTAAGATTTTATGGTCAGAGTGACTGATAAGTGTTGGTGGTTATCATTTGGACCTCAGATAACGGAATTGTAGCAATGTGGACTTCATATGACAGTCGGGACAATTTGGCTCTGTATCACTGGCGGTACATTTCGGCGCGAACGTTTAGTTACAATTAATGGAAATTTATCATCGGAATTACTAGAAATCCATACTTTCTGCATTTGTCGGCAAAGACATTCGACGAAGAGGGGCTGCGTTTAAATAATCAGATTTCTAACCCCACTACAAATTCGCAAGACGGGCACCTGTTGCCATTTCCGTCAGATCTATTAGATATATACTGTCTATCTAACAAAAATCAATTGGATGAAATGGTTTTGGGGGAAATGAAAATCAGGTCCAAAAATGGAATAGGGAAAAAAAGCAGTCTTGGTTCACAGGCGAATATCTATACGCTTGCTAGTCGAAAACCAAAACGGAGCGTCGTGTATATTGATGATTCTAACGTTTAGACTTTTACCCTATGCTGCTGCGCTAGATGTTATTGTACAAAAAATAAAAATAAAAAAGGTATATGCTTCTCATTGGTTCGCTTGTAAAAAGATTTTAGATATCTTGTTTTTCATTAGATCGTTCTATGCTTTTGGGTGCTGTAACAGGATTGAGAACAAAGACTTAACTGTGTCGATCAAATGCCAAAGGTATATAATAATAATATTATTATTAAACACAGCTCAAATTCAATCCATGTTTAAACAGTTGTTAGTGTTTATTTGAATTTTATGATATTCACAGCGTCGTGACCTGTTAAAAGTTGTATAAAACTGTATTGGCATAATGATAATGTTCTGAAAGAAAGTTATTTTTGAAAAAAGTAATTGATTAGGAAATGCAGTAGCGTGACTTTAAGAAAGAGTGGGTATTTATGGCAATGAATCATTTAGGTATCATTAAGAAAGTTTTAAAGAATTTATTGAGGATTATCAATTATAGGTAAAATCAAAACCAAAATTTTAAGGACGAAATGGATCTCTAGGTACTGCTCTTTTTGTGTGACTTCTATTCAGAAGTACAAGATCCATCAATAATTTATCAACCAAAAGATTAGAGTCCCTATCTAATTTGGTTTTAACAACAAAATCAGTTACAAATTTGGCAATGCTTTAATGATAATGAAAAAATTCAAATATGAACTATTAAACGTATAATTATAATAAAGCTTATGACATTAATATTCCATGGATTGCTGTTATAGCTGCCAATTATATTTTCAAGAAAATTAACTCACTATAAATAAAACATCATTTCGGAAATTCAACTATATCTAGTCTATAGAGTGTATATCTATTATCTATAGAGTTTTCCTGACAACAGTGAATATTCCCTTTTCCTTAGGCGAATGCGACTTCATATAGACAAGTGCATTTGCTGTGATGAAGAAAAGAACCTGGGTTCCAATAAACATGACTTAGTTGACATCACCTAATTTATAAAAATAGACTCTTCTTAAGTCGCTTTCTCCTGGCAGCCAAGGAATATCTTATTTGCATTTTTATTTACTTTTGATATATCGTTTTTTTTTTTATATTATGAATATTGCATTTGTCACATATGCATACCATGATAATCAAAGGATGGTTATATGGATAGCATTCACTCATTTATGTACTAACCATATCTCATAGGCGACATTAAGATTAATTGATCGCATTTGGCGAATATGAAATTTCAGCTATGTTAAGAACCTATTAGCACTCGAGCTACAGCAGCTCGTTTCCTTATTTATCGATGGTATGCGGCTAATACCACTTTATTCTATTCTTAAAAAAGATTCTGAGTAACATCATAACCATAAGTATTTCCTTCCATGCTAAAAACAGAAGAATATATGCATATGAAATACTCATTTTTTTTCTTAAAATCCCACTACCCAATATTATTATAAGTTTAGAAGAGTGCTGCCAATACAGAAAACTATACAATCAGGACTCGACGCTGCGTGTGATGTGATTTAAGTGTACTTGGTCAACTTCCTATTGATTGTTCAATTACTGAAATATGTTGCTGTGTCGTTCCAAAGATGAATTGCTTTAATCTTGGAGTTTAAGATAAGGTTGACATATCTTCGAAAAAATAAATTGTTGATTAAAATGAGAAGTTTATCGCGCATCCATCTGTTAATAAATGAAATGTCTGTTGGGCACTCATCAAATGTGTCAGTGTGTTTATTTCCTTTCAAAGCAAACCATGATTCACTTAGTAAATTCTCCTTTTAAAAAAATCAAATTATTATTTTATTTTTAGCTAAATCTAAATTTTATGCATCAATGAGACTAGATACATAAAATAACAGACCGGTGCATTGAAATTTTTGAATTTCAATTTTTTACACTTTTGATGTTCTCACAATCTTTTCAATTGATGTAATCACTTAATTGTTCTCCCTTAATTTACAGTTTTGGTGTTCTCACTTTGTAATTCTCACTTCTCCTCTTCAAATTCTATACTACATCAAATGAATTTCCCAACCTACGAAGTACTCTTTCAAGTCATTCATTCAAGAAAATCCTTTCATTACCTCCATCGCTTTTGCTAATTTTACTTAATGTGTCTGCAGTCACATATCTTGTTTCTTTTAATACAGTTTTAACTATGAAAATAAAAATTTTAAAAAATCATATGGAGCAATATTAGGTAAATAATGATACTATTCTGTGATGGATATACTTAGCTTCACAAATATCAAATTAAGGGATCATGTATTATTATCATGTATTAAAATTAAGGGATCATGTTGAGAACTGTTTGCCCAAACATCAAGTCAGTTTTCTACTTGTATTTGTTCAAAATACACTTCTGTAGCATTGTTTACTGACCAACAGATACCAAGTCAATAATATTTATATTTCTGACGTCTGAAAAATTAGACAAACTTGGGCAGTCCCGCCACCATCAATCTCTTCTTAACTTTCTTGAAATTTCTTAAAATCATTCAAAACTTGAATAACTAAAAAACTGCTAGTTGCAACAACAAATTAATTTTGTTGGTGAATTTCTCCCTTTTGAAAAGGTATTTACCTTAACATACAACTCCCGAATTCCTGACATTTCTTTCAAAATGTAAAGTATATGAATGAATTATTTTTAAAGTTACAGTCTAACAAAACAATACAAGGGAGGGGAGAGGGAATTGAAATTGTCAAGAGATCCCCAAATTCTCTGTAATACTGTTACACTATTTTAACAATTTGTAAAATATTAATAATACTGAATGCCAAAGAAAAATTTTACAATATTTTGTGTAACCTCAAAACCAAAATTTAAACTAATTCAATTCATAATATACTATCACTAATTCATCTAATTTCTATCTAGAATGTCATCTAAACTTTTAACTATAACTCTTTAGTTATAGATATATATTTACATATTAATCCTTGATCAATATCCTGAGAAAGTGTAATAAAAGACACAATTCTTAGTCTGAGAATTAGAATAATTTAATAACTATGTAAAAAGCACCCATTGAAGAGTTGTTTATTGGTAAGTACAATACGATCTTTCAATAACAATTGAGAATAATGATTTAATGCACATAACATTTTTGATACAACATATAAATAATAATTTGACATTTTCAATGTGATTTTACATTTTCAGTTATTTCTTTATGCAAAGTCCTTAACTCTAAATATTAAAAACTTGTTAATACAATTTCCGTTAAGGCAAAATTTGAAAGCTTCGAGATTTAAATAACAACATGAAGAAAATTAAAAATCAGATTAAAAAAAGTAATATTAAATAAAAATTTTAATGTTACTTTAATTTGTTACTTAAATTTCAAAAAGGAAAAAATACATAGATAATTTCTTATATATAATTATTACACAAAAAATAAGTACATATCTTATAAATAGAATTTTTTAAACTATTATTTTGGTAATAACAGTTGCAAACTCATGCCAAGTCATTGATAGAAAATTGATAAATGCAATAAAAAATAATACAACATAATATATATTTAAAATAGCAACTTGTAAATACATCACACAACACAAAAATATGAATTAAATTCTATTAAATTAAAAACTTTAATATGTCTTAAATAAAGAAACTAGCACCAATACAAATTGTTGTAAATTAAGAACATTAACATTAATATATATGAGACAGAAAAAAGTATGCATGACTAGTTTACACAAAATTATTTCTTAAATAATATGCTTTAAAAATAAAATAAAAATAAATGCTGGCATTTTAAATAATTAAATTTAAATTATATTAAATATTGAAATATCCTTTTAAAATCCAAAAATTTACTTTAATAATACTGAATCTAAATGTATAAGTTGAAATTCATTTGTAATATATTCATCATTTTTTCATATATAGCTTGGAAACAATTAGAATAGAATTCTTTTTTATCATGAATATAAAAGTATTGGTATTTATTCATTACTTGATAGAATTTGATGTATAAGAATAAAACATAAAGCAAAACATTATTTCAATGATCACTAAAATATATTTATTATTTTTACATTGGGAAGAAAAAAAATTAGCAATGTAATTTCATTAATGTAATTATATCATTTTAATCACTTTTTAATTTTTAATATATATTGTTAAGAACATGGAATTTTGAAATCAATTTTGTAACCAACTAATTAGTTTCATTTGTATGAAGTTGAAATTTAATTAAGTTGATTGATCAAATGACAATATTTTAAGAATGCATTGCAATTAACAAGTATAAAAAATTTTTTATTCTTGCACATCAGGAAGCAAGTAAAAAACTGCATCTTAACGAACACGAAATAAACAAAATATGCCTACTTATGGATAACAATGTTTACTTATGGATTTAAAATAAAATCAAATTCTGAATCTGACATTTTGAAAAAATGAAGCTAAAAGTATTATAGATTCATCAAGAATTTGAAATTACAAGAAACAATTATATATGTGACCTATTTAATAACAGAGAAATATATTATTTTTGATTGAAGATATGACAGTAGTAAATTAAAAATAAGCTTGAAATTATAAACAAATGTAATCAAACATAAAAAGCTATGCCTGTTTAATTTTGAAAGGGAATTAGAAAGAATGCATTGAAATAATAAAGATAAAAATAAAATAAAAAGTTTTAAAATGCCCCTGCTTTTATTTGCATATGTAAAGAAACATATCATTAATGCTTTAAATTCTCGACCTCAAATGTCATTATATATATATATATATATATATATATATATATATATATAGCACACACACCTTTTCTTCCATTGAGATTCAATAGCCAATGAATTGAGAAATGCACGAAAATAGTTGCATTATATATAATGGAGATTCATAACATTTATATAGCATGATCCTAAAGTTTCGAAGTAAACTTGGGGAGTTACTGTAATATATAAGTACCATAAAAACAAACGAACATTTCACTGATTCATTTTATAAACCTAATTTACAAAAATAATACCTTTGATACCTACTTAAACAGGTGGCTTTGGTTGAAGAACACTATATATAAGAATTAAATCTAAACATGAACACATCTTTTAACAATTTGACATCCAATCAACAAACGATGAAAGCTCTTTAACAAGAATAATATGTCTTTCAGAATCCCTGCTCTGCTCATCTAACAGCACTATTTTCAAGCAAATTGATCACTTCCTGGTAAAAATCTGTAGAAGTGTAATTTGTACCTCTGCTCATGAGATTCTCCATTGCTTGAGCTTCATAGACAGCTTTGTCATATAACTCAGGCCACCAGTTTTGACTGTCCTCTTTCAAAGTAAAATTTCCAACAGGCTTGGGGCATCCATAGTGATGAATAGTAGCTTGAAATTTTAATGGCAAAGAATTCCTTAATTCTCGCTTGTAGTTTTCAGCCACCCTTTTACAAACAAGACATTCAAAGCAATCTATGAAGTTCTTTTTGGATGGATCATTATTAATGCCCCATTCTCTGCCATTCATAACATCTATGAGTTTTTTATTTGATATTTGGCCTTGGATCTTATGCTCCAAATGCTGCTCATAAAGAGCATCATCAGCTTGTAATTTTAACAAGTACTCAGCCAGTTTCTTTGGTCTCTTAAAGTTTCTAACAAGAATAGCAGACTGGGGATTTGGCAACCAATCCTAAATAATAAAAAGGAAAAAGACATTAAAGTTTGTCTCCTTTATAAATAAGAAAAATTTAAATATTAATTTATTTCCTCTATTGAATTAAATCATATCAAATGAGAATAAGGATAAAAAATTAACATTTGAAGAGCATTTTAGTTTCAATATGAGTTTTAAAAACCATAGCAGATATTAAAAAGTAGATTTCCTAAAAACAATCCAGTAAATAAGTAAATTAGTATTTCATTAACAACTTTATTCTTAGTTATTTATTTCTTATTTTAATAAACCTGATTTAAAATAGTAACGACTATTTAAGATAATTCATTCATTTCATTTTCAATTAATGTAAAAAGAATTTTAATCGTTTGATTCAAAACTTCATAATATAACATTTTTTAAATTTAATTCTTCTGTGTGCCTTAGTCTAACTTCATTGAAAGAACTATTATTTCCTGAAAGTAATAATGTTTATATCATTCAATTGAAAGAAAAATTGTCTACAGTTATATTTTCATTTATCTATTTATGTTACAGAAATTCCTTTAATATTAGCTCATTTCTTTTGCATTGTACAATTTTTGCATTTCTGTCTACAGATGTTAGACAAAAAACATTATAATGTCAAAAATACATTATTTAGAAGAACTGCAGCTTTTACATCATTTTGCTTTAGTTTTTCTTCTGGAACAAGTTAAAAGCAAAGCACCTAATTGAGATTAAGACAATAAATTGAAAAATCGTTTATATACGCAATATGGGGGAGGAAAAAAGGCCGAAAACATTAGTCAGAAAGATGTTCTCTTGTCTTTATTCAGTACAATGTTTACAAATTCATATAGATTGAATCTGTACACTTCATAAAAAGCTGTATATTTATTCAATTTTTAAAATTAATTAGAATATTAAAATAATTGACATTTAGCAGATTTTACCAGACTGAAGTTCTTGTTTGAAATTCTGAACTTAATTAAAAATAATTTTAAAAAATTTTTACTCAACAGTATTACAAAATTAAGTAAAATGGTCAAGAGACCATGAAAAGAAAATTATTTTTTCCTAAATATGTTTTTAAATAAGAATTTTTATTTCATTTGAAATACAACAATAATTCATACACACATCCCAAAAAAATCTTGGATAGTACTTGATAAGATAAGTACTTGTATATTAACTACATATAGATGATTAAACATTGAAAAATTCACTGAAGATATCATATTTATTGCAACCAACGACTAACAGCCAAAAAAAAAAGCTATATTAATCACAGCTAAAATATTTGTTGTTATAGCAAAATGTTAAAAATGTATGTTTACCAATGAGATGCAATTAAGCCTAAAGTTCACCAATAATATGTGTTTAGGCCAAAAGAAAAATCAATTATAAAATTATCAAATATATATATATATATATTAGTTCAAAATACAATAACATTTACCTCCACTCTAGGTGAACCAAAATAAATTGGCACTGACCCAACAGTAAGGGGTCTCCACAGCTTCTCAGTAATGTAGTCTTGACAAACAGCATTTTCAAAAGCTATATTGAATTTATACTGTGCAAGCAGTGAAAATATTTCATGTGAAACCATATTTTTCATTGGATCTGACAGACTGAAAAATATTAAAAAATACATAAATAAAAAGTACATAAATAAATAAAATTCATAATTAAGCTATATCCTCAAAAGTAAATAATGAAATTTTTACTAATAATGATGCCTTTAAAATAATAAATTTTCAATTTTCAATATACCTGTAGATTAATTTCCAAAGGATTATGGGGGGAGGGGGAAGCTGAATCAAAAAATTTAAAACACACATTTCAATATAGAAATATAACTATCACAAATTAATTTATTTGAAGACAGAAAATGCTCTAAGTAAATATTCATTTATTACAAATAATGCAATATACTGCAAAAGGCTATTTAACTTTAAAAAAACTAATTTACCATTAAAGTTTTAATTTATTTTTGGTTTTAAATTTATTTATTTTTAATTTATTATTATCATTAGACAAAATTTGTTTTAAAATTTTTTAGGAAAGAGGAAAATACTTTTAAATCAATATAGATAAAAGCATTTTATCAAAGCAGTGCTTTCAAATGCCATCAATGTATAAAGATGTATAGGAAATTCAAGTACAATATTGATGGGAACTCAATAATTTTCAAACACGTGAAGCTAGAATTATGCAGAAAAAGCTACAATTCCAAAGGTTATTCATAAAAATTTGTGATGAAGTAAGAGCTAACATTGTCAGGATGCTCTAGAAACATAGACTTCTCTTTTTAAAAAGTGAAATAATGCAGAGTGATCAAGTAAATCCTACATACATCACACATACACACTTGCTTATAGTATATATACCTCTAGCTCCCATCTATACACAACTATAAATCACCTAATATTTCACATCACTGATAACTGCAATAGAAAGTTTGAAGTTTTGTCACTTTTAAATGATTAATTAAAAATATGCTATTATTGGGGACTATTTTGTTTAAGGAAGTATGTGGATAGCATAAAATTCACTTTCTAGATAAATTGGTCAAACAAGTTGAGAGCATTAAAAAAAAAATTTTAACTTTGTTTAAAATAACTGATTTTTTATGTGCATTTTTAAGGTTTAAATTAAAAATTACATATTTTACTCCATATCATTTAAAGGTTTATAATAATTTGTAAAATTTCAAAATAGCATTATGATCTTCACCCTTTTCCTATAAAAATAAAATGATTAAGTTGTTGTTGTTTTTTAAATTTGATATACAAATAATGCCTACCTAGAGGATAATGAAACTGATACAGATAGTAAGCAATTATTTTGAAACAAAAATTATTCCTAACAAGATTAATGTCTCATTTTGGAGCTCCATAAATTATATATAAGAATGTGCATCGTACTTTTAAACAGTTTTCCCATAGTGAAATCAATGTCTAAGGCTGTATTTTTGTTATACATGCATCATATTGTTAAAATTAATAACAGGATATTTGGTAGATTTAATAAACCTTAATCTTTGGTGGAATAAATATTGAAGCCAATGAGTTTCTAGCATTTAAAGTTGTCACCAGGCCACTGAAATGCTTTTCACAATAATAAAAAAAAAACTTTGGAAGAAAAGCTGAGAAACAGGGAAAGTAATATCAAAATTAAGCTCTTCAATGTCATATATTTTTAAAAGGCATCTGAAGATATGTTTCAAAAAGTAATCTTTTTATGCAGAAATCTCAAAAATTCATGACAAAACATAGTTGAAAAATAAGAATAATAGAAATTTTCTTACTGAGCAGGCAGTTGTTTATTTTGAAGACATTTTCCATATGAATCAACACGAATGTACTTAGCTAATTCTTCCACATATGAATCACGTTCTGAAGGAGTGTTGCAGTCGGAATGTAAGTATACAAGCGGCGCCAGAATTTTCCCTTTTTCATTTTTCTCTATTGTTGGCACAAAATATTTTTTAGAAGTCAAAGAATCCAGACTTTCTAGATACTGGAATGTAAGTGGAAGATCAGATTCCCTTCGAAAAGTTGCTGTATGGTTAAAAAGCCTCATGACCTGGCAAAAAAATTTAAAGCATTAAGAATAAATGACAATTTCCCAATAACACTCTAATTAATATTTCATGAAGAATTTATAAATTACCTTCTCCATAGAAAATAAGAAATTGTTTTTTGGTGATTCTTCATGCAATAAACCCCAATCATGTGAAGGTGATCTGGGAAGAGGTAAATCTGTGGGTTTGAAATCACTTCCATAGAAAAGAAAAGCCTGTAATTAAAATATTTTTAATTGGAAATTACATAAATAATAATCTCAAAAATCTACTCACTGAAATGTTAATATTTATTTATTTATTCAAAAGTTAAATGTATTCATTATTTCTAAAAGATAGACAATTTGCAGTTTTCTTTTTAATGGAATACATGATAATCAATCTTATTTGCACGATTAAATAAAGAACAGCATACTCTTGTTCGAGAATCAGATATATATTTTCTTTGATCAGTGAAGTAGCAAGTGTGTTGACCACATTGTTTAAAAGAACCAACATCTCCAGTAAAAGGTGTCCACCATATGATTATTGGCAATTTTTCATCTTTTGGCTCACCTAATTGTAAGATATAAAAATAAATTGGTTTCTGTTTATTTGTTTAAAATGCCAATTACAAAAGAAAGCAAAAAAAAAAAATCTAAATAGTGCAAATAATCAAAGATGATGACAACACAATTTAAAAAAAAAAAACATTTAAATATTTAAAAACTAAAAAAGGATGTTATATTTAAAAGAAATAAATAAGGTATTTCAATTATTTTTTAAATGCAAAAATTCATTAAAAATAAAATTCCAAATTTTAAAAAATGTAAAAAGTAATAGGTAGAATTCAACCAGCCTACCTACCAGAAATAATCATTTTATTAAAAGAGAGAGAAAAAAAAACTTGTGATTTCTAAATTCATTTACACACTAAATAATATTTTTAGAATTATCACTAAATAATATTTTTAGAATTATCACTAAATTATATTTTTAGAATTAGAAATTTTCTTTGGAAATTGACTGATATTTTACAATGATTTGGGTTTTATTATTATTATTATTACTATTATTATTTCAGTATTTGCTTCATATTCTCCCTTCATTAAATTCAGAAAATTTTGGTTTTTTAATTATTTTTAAAAATATGATTTCTTGGTATTTTTTGTGGCAATCAATTATTTTTAAAAAATTCAATTGAACAAAAAGAAAAATAATTAATATATCTTGATCAATTCCAATAGTTACTGATTTTTTTTAAAAACTTGTACTGATTACATGACAAGAATAAATTAAAGCCTTCTAATTTGGTGATTAGAAGACTTCTAATGACATATGATTAAGTCTAAAATTTGCAAATGGCATTTAACCATTAAAGATCCTTCTTTTTACAATTTTAAAATTATAATTGCTAAATGAATTAAAATTTATATCAGAAATAATTCAGATTAAACAAATACCTTGATACACATGAAAGATTGGTTGTTCTTCTTCTAAGTTATTTTCAATCTACAAGAGAAAAAAAATTACATCAAAATTTAATAAAATAAATATTGCACATGTAAAAAAAAAAAAAAAAAACACTTTAAAAGATTAATATATTTATTGGATATGATCTGCTGGAATTATTTTTGGTACTAACCTTCAACAGATATCAAATCATGAGTGATAAAACTTCAACAATAATTTGAAAACTGTTACACTGTAAATAACAATTTAAATTTTAATATTGTTATAAATCTATATTATTGCTCTCTTGTACAATTAGTTTTATGGAAAGGAAACAGATAATTATAGATATATTAATGGATGCAAATTATTCCAGTCAATACCTTCCCGGTCTTGGTTACAAACATAAAGGTTCCTGAAATTACAGGAATTTTGATGATTTAATTTAGAAGGGAAGATATGATATGCCATTAGAAGATTCTTCTCCTTCTTATGGAGACTATAAAATCCTAAGAGACAGAGCTAAAGTAAGGCATTCAAATCACGTGACTTTCTCTTTAAAATGTTGATGCTGATGATTAAATGTTGCTCTCAAAGATATACATAATGTGATGAAAAAAATTTAAGACATAGGACTTGAAAGTCACTTACATCATATCATTTGAGATCATTGAGAATTGTAACTCCATCCTCTGTAGCTCTAATAGAGTTTATATATGATTTATTAAAACAAAAAAAGGCTGTGTAACATTTGACTTTTATTTTAAAGATAGACTTTTATAATTTTTTTTCTTAGTCAAAAAAATGTAATTTTATTTTATTTTTCAACAATAAAAATAAAATATAAGCTGAACATGTGCATTGTGAGTGAGAAGAGGGAAATTTTTATCAGTATGTTACCATCAGATTGATAAAAACTCAAAATAAAAATAATAAATGAACTATTATAGCAAATTAAACATTTAAAAATATAATTTTCAGCACATGTCTGTTTGAAATATGTTTTTCTAAAAAAAATTGCAAAGAAAAATTTTTATGACTTTTACAGTATTATTAATTAAATAAATCAGCTTTATTTAAGATAAATATGGTTTAATATACATATTTTCAATTCAAGACCTAATGGCTAATTTGTAAAACTTTAATAATAGAAATACATCTAAAAGGACGGTCTAAAAGAAAAAAATAATTACATAGTATGTAACATGAGTCTATAAATGTTTCAATAAATGGAGAAAGTTTAGCTTTTTCTAGATCCTCTGCTCTGTGAATCATATTTAACAAGATATTTTTCAGACACTAATATTTAAAATAAAAAAGATTATAGAATTATTTTAATCTTTAAAATTTACTGATTAATGAATATTTGTATGTCACTATTCAATAAAAGATTGAAAAATGAGAAATTTTTGTTGAATAATTCTTTAGATAATTATAAATTATGAAAATGACTCTGTAGTACACATTAAGACTCAAAGGCTGATGGAATCTGTTTACAATATTGATATTAAAAAAAGATTAATAGTTTCAGTAAAAAATGTTTTTTATTAATTATAACTTAATCATTGCCACTTTAATTTATTAATGAAGTTTTGTGGGAGCAGACAGGGAATTGGCGATACATATGGTAGATTACTTTATAAATGCATGATTGAATTATATGACTGTCAAAATTTGATCCTTAAAAATATTTTGATGAAGTAGCTATTAAAAGAAAAGTTACAAAAATATTCAATTGAGAATTACACAACATAAAGTATTTAACAGACCATTTCATAAATTATTAAGATTTGAGAACCGGCTGGTTGCCAAAGGCAGCTAGTATATGCATATATATACATAGATATATACATAAATGGAAAAAAATAATTATATTACAACTAAATTAGCATATCAGTAAAAAGTCAACATGATAAATAACAATAATATATATTTTTTTATTTGCAAAATCTAATTTATAAAAATTTGTGAAAATTGGTTTTAAAAGTTATTAACTGTGATATGTAAAAAAATAAAAGATTATAATTGTGTTTTACTGGCTATATATTTCAAATATAATAATTTTCTTCTTCACGTTATACCGAGATTCATATATAAGGTTCTGCTGATGATACAATGATAGAATTCAATAGAAACAGACCAATTCAACTTATTGAATGTGACACATCATTTAAAAGAACTAGCATGAAGGATTCTGGACATAAATTTTTATCTTGAAAATAATCTGGAGACTTAATTACATACATATGATTAACAATATATTTATGGCAAATATCCACAAATTTTGAGAATAAATTCAGTTTTTAAACTTTTTTTCAGAATGCAAGTGGATACTGATATGTTTGTGACCAGGAGATGCAGTCCTTATTTCCTTCAAATAAAGCATAAATTCATTTAATTTTGAATATGGTAATTAAATTCATTAACAATCTAACAGTGATTCTGTTATAGCTTTGAATTCTCAATGGAAATGCAAGATAAAATCATATGTTTATCTTCATACAGAGATAAAGTCTTAAAACTTGCAAACAAAAAATTGCCTTAAACAATTTGAACAGAACCAATTTTCTAGTGTTGCATATACGCCATAAAAAAGAGCATTTATTTTCCTGCACAGTTGTTTTGCTATTATGAAGATGATATACAATCAACTGTGAAACATCTTTTTCTGAGATGTTCGAAAAAAAAGTGCTAAATGTTTTAATGTGGAATGATTTTTTTTCCAAGTCTGAAACATAATTATAAATAAAAAATAAATTAATTAAAAAATGCACAGTAAAATTTCTTTATATATTATAATTATATTATTTTTATATATAATATAATTAAATTCTAAAGTAATGTCCAAATAAATTATTTATTTTGATATCTTTTTTTTTCCTTCAATATTTTGCTGAATTGATCTGTATAATTAAGGAATGGAATTTATCATTTCATAATTTGTAATTTTAAAGTTCACTTATTAAATAATTAGTGATGGTTTAATTAAGTTTAGCAGATAATTTTGCTTACATCAAAAAAAAAAACTACTTGTTATTTTTGATGCCTAGTATCAACCAAATTAAATTAGATAACTAGCAACAGAGCAAAAAAGCATTTTCTTTCCCCACTGGTGGAAGCCATTCCATGTCAAAAAGTTAATTCTCCAAGTTCTTTACGAATATATCAAGATGCAAACAGATTCCAAATGAAAGCTCTAAATTTTATACTCTAAGTAATCTTTTAATAAAAAAGTCCTTTTCGTCATAATAAATAAGAATTTCTATAAAAATAAATCACAATTATAATTCACATGATCAACATAATTTTTAAAAGAATGAAATATAAATTACTCACCACGTTTAAAATTATTATAAATATATAAAATGTTATAACAATTCCAACTATAAATAGAGCAACTTTGTAACGAAAACCTCGCTTTCTACAACAGCATCTCAATAGCCTTTCACATAATTTTCGGATCATGGTGATATATCTTTAATATTATCACAATACCGCTAATTGGTATGTCAGCATGTTAATAAATTTGTTTATCACTTAAGTTCCATGTTATCACTCATCAGAAATACCGGAAACTATCAATCCTTCAATAACATTACAGCTTTCGATAATGTAAATAAACAATTTCATACATTGCCAGATTAGAGCTAGAAACTTTTTTAATGCTTCCTTGCCTTTTCAAAATGACAAAATCTGGAAAAAAAATATATTTCTTGGGAAATAATGGAGACGAAGAAACATTTTTATAGTCTTTTTTAAATTTCGACTGCTTTATTTCTCTAAAACTTGAATATAGCTTTTCTAAATCATTGGGAAGAAGTTATTTGTCTGAACAAATTTTCTGGCAACACATCAATGTTTTGTTTTTATGAATTGTTAAGGAATGGCATGTGTTACGCATTTAATTTATCACGTTTTAAATTTAGAAAATTTGATACTTTTATAACACTAATAGATTATGGATCGGAATAAGTCCAAAACACTTTTGAAAGTTTTAGAATTTATAGAAGCTACTACGCGATTATGGGGCATTCTAACCATGATAGGTAAAGAATTAAATATGTATAATGTTTTGTACGAAATATTCATTCTTATTAGATGATTTTTGTTTTGTTTTTTTATCAAGAAGGAAACGTACTGTAAGAAATAAATCCACTGAGTTTTTGAAAGTATTTTCCGAATGAATGTAGGATGAATCACTGTTTCTGATTTTATTAAATAAATATTTCGTCGTGCGGTACTACTATAAAGCAATGTTTCTCTACGAGTGACTCAAATATAATGTAGATCACGTTTCTTTTACAAACCGAAAATTAAATTTTTGAACCTCTACTGCGAATGTTAGTTGCATGTTTGAAGATATAAAAAATTTCATTAATTCGGATAGAAACACATTTTTTAGCATTAAGCATTAGTTAATTTTTCGAACGAACGCATTCTTTTTTGCACAGTTAAGATATAAAATATCTAAATTTTAAAAAGTAATAAGCATTTTAATTACTTCTTTATATGAATGAAAACAAAATTTAAATATTTCTATTAAGTGTAAATTTTTTAAGTGGTTGTTTTAATTATAATTTTTAGCAAAGGAATTATTAAAATAATCCAAAATATTCTTTTTTTTAGTGATTTAAAATGTCAGCATTTCATAAGATTTTTAAAATCTAGTATGTGTGAATACTCGGTTGATATAGTGATTTTAATTTTTCTCTTTTTTCAAATTTTTAATATTACTTATAAATTTTTATTATTATGAATTCATTTTCATTTAAAATACTGTACAATTAGTGTAAAATTGTACATTCATGCCAGTATCTTTCATGTTTGTTTTTATAGTTATGTGGGGTGTTGGTACTGATTTGACAATGCACAAACATGGACTAGGAGCATATTTATTGTAAGTAATGATTCTGAATAAAATGTACTTTTAGAATTATAAATATAGGTGTCAAAATATATTTGATGTTGTCTCATTGAATTTCTCAAAACAGACCCACCCACCTGCCTAACTATTGTCATTAATTTTCTTATTTTCAGGTTTATTGCTGTACTTCTCACAATTTTTGAGACTTCATTTGCTATAAATATCTATTTGGATTTAATCATAAAGTAAGTCATGAACTTTTAATCATTTTGATTAATTTTAGATATTAGGAGAAGAATAAAAGACCATAAAAATCTTTTAAAAATACAAATAATTTATGCTTAACTTATTTTTTCAGTCAAGTTTTTAATGCAGCTTTAATATTATTTTTTAATCACATAACTGCAACATTTTTTTTTTTTCTTCTGAAAATAAGATAGCTTTATAGAACTAAGCAGAATTCATCATTTATATTTGTGAAATTGTGATTTAAAATACTTCTTGCATTTGTGTAAATTTATTCTTAAATATCAACTGATTGGTTGTTTTCATTAAAAAAAAATTAAATGTGCAAAACTGAGCAAGAAAGAGATTTTTCATTTTTGTTAAACATAATATTTGTGAAAATTGTCAATAGACTAATGTCCTAAGTTATCAACAACTTGATATTATAATAATTGTGGAGATTGTGTTATTTAATTTTTCTGAATATCATGGGTATTAGGGCTGAAAAAAAAAAAGATCAGAAATTGGGCAATAAATACCAACCTTTTTCATAGCTAAAGAATTCTGTTCTTATTATGATAAATTAATTTTCTTGTTTCTTCTTTTGTATGAATTTTTTCCCCACATTCCCAATGAATGCATATTTTACAGAGTGTGATAAAGTGGCAATCTAATAATTTCTTTTAATTCTGTGTTGAAAGGAAAACCTTTGCTTATATTTATTAGTGTTATTAAATTCATTTATTAAATTGCTAAACAAGCCATCATCATCAGTGGCTCAATTGCTCAGAATGGTTCCTAATATTTTCAATTAGTTTATTCCATCTTTATGTGTTCACAGTAATATTCTACCAATTAATTAATCTACTGCTATTAAAATCCTTATC
Organism: Argiope trifasciata; assembly: GCA_026543055.1. Lineage (NCBI taxonomy): Eukaryota > Metazoa > Arthropoda > Arachnida > Araneae > Araneidae > Argiope > Argiope trifasciata. The sequence continues at coordinate 197,829 of JAPMOQ010025070.1, read as the reverse complement.
AATATAGTCAATTGTTCTAATTTTAGACTATCTACTATGATGCTCCACCGTTAGTTTTGTAAGAACCATCCTTTTTAGGGATGTATTCATCTGGCATTTGAGAATCCATTTGATTTTTTGTAATTTTTTATTATATAAATGTCCACTTAAAAGTTGTGTAACTCATGGTTGTCATTTTTAAGCTACATTTTATCGTATCAACATTTTTTGTCATGAATACTTCTGAGTAGTAATTAAAAGATTTTGTCTTTAGATAGTAGTTGAAGTATATGAAACTTAAATCAAAATGGATCTGGCATTGATTTTATTTAGTAAATTATTTTATTATTATTATTATTGAGAGTAGCATATAGATTGTTTGCACACTCAAAATTTAATTCATAAAACTGTTCTACTTGTATGTATAAGAGTTCCTAATTATATATGATTAATCATTTTTTGCTTTCTTCTTAAATATTTTTAGAGATGAGAAGAATTTGTGCTATCAATTTTGGCAACGTGTTCAGTGGCTAGACATGTGGAAGAAGACAGTTTTATATTTTTTTCTTTCCATTTTTTGTTTCATGAATCCTCATGAATTGTGGTTAGCTACAATTGGGGGTAAGTTAAAACATGATACAACAAAAATTATTAGCATTTTATTAGTATTTGAATTTATTCTCATAAAAATTACATAATTTTTTACATGCTGTATATTTATAAGAATATTCAATTAGATTAACTTTACTTGATTAAAATAAAAAATTATGCAGAAAAATTTTATTCCACTTTTTAAAACAAGCATTTAGCTTTTTGGAAATAGTAACATGAAATAAATAAGTATAAAGGAAAGAATTTTACAGTCTTATAGTATGTTCTAAATGCATGATATTTTTATAAAAATGTTAAATTATATATAATGATTTATATAATGTGTGTGGAAATGTATATATTGATACTCCATTTCCTTTATTCCCAGGAAGCATGTTGATATTACTGGCCTTATTATATCTTTTATTTACTTATAAAATACATTTAAGTGAACAAGAAACCATGATGTTTGATAAAGAATGCTCATATGATAGGTATGTGTTTTTTTCCTTGTGTTTTAATCAATATGTGATTTTCTTAATAAGTGCTTTTGCTAATTTAAAAATGGGTTTCAAAGCATGTTTAAGATTTATAATCAAGTTTGATGAAAGATAAATAAGCTTAATTTAGAAGATTTAAACCCAATTTTGCAAAAACAATTACAGCAGCAGAACTTATACATTTTTTTATGGGTATAATGACTTTTTAAAATTTTATTATCACAGGAAGAGTTATAAGCAGTTGAATAGTACTAACAGCAACTGTAATGTAACTTTCGGATATTAACTTAGGATGATTAAATTTTGATTTAACATGTTCTCAGCTCAAAACCTTACAATAATATCATATTACTGTTAAAGATTCTATGACTTAAATGTTAAAAGAGAATTTTCGGTCAATAAATATTGTTTAAAAGAGAATATGAAAGTGTTAACATTCATTGCAAAATGAATTATTTATGACATCTTTCAAAGAAATAGTAGAATGAGTAATTTTCAAATATCAATACAATTTATTTAAAGTCAGTGGAATTCATGTGCCAGATATAAAGAATATAAAGAGAAGAAATTAAGCAAAAATTTGTAAAAGAAAATAGGAAGCTAAGAACTAGTTCAAAGAATTAAACAAATAATAAATAAATAATTCAGTCAGGGAAAACTTTAGACTTTAAAAGATGTGGGAAAGAATTGCAAGCTTTAAAATTTTGCAGAATAAAATAAAATTGTTAAACTTTAATTTACTCAAAGCAAGAGTGGTTGCCTTAAACCATGTTTTTTTTTATTTATTATTATTCTAATTATTGATATATCGGCTTTGAAATTAATAGATTTACTGCAGTATTTTACATTTTAATTGTAATGATGAAGCAAGTGTTAATTGTTACTTGAATTATAATAAAATAATATCTTTTATTAGCATCTTGTATAATGAATGGAATTGAAAGAACCTTTTATTCATTATAAAAGCATATGTTTTTGTTTTAAGAAATTTCTTATGAATTATTAAAGAAAATAATTTTAAGTAATAATTTAACAGTTTCTTTTGTTTATATCTTTGTTAAAATGTATGTTATTAGGTGTACATAATTGTCTTTTTTTATATATATACTTATTCTGTAATTTATAATTCTGATGCTATACACAAAAGGCAAATTAAGTAATTGAATTATTTTTAAATTTTTAATAAAGATAATCATAAACTTTTAACATGATTTAACTTGTGTTGTAAATAGGTCTTTTAATGTATCCTTGAATTCTTGTAACATTTTAAAAGTGTTTTTCAATTTACAGTGTTCCCCCTCCCTTCTCTTAAAAGAAGTGTTATGTACTGTTTCATTTTTTTGTTGTTGTTGTTTCCCGAGGGTAGAAAATTTTTGCGGGGGGGGGGGGGGGGGCTGATTCCATTTTTTATTAAATTAAAATTTCATGAAAATATATTATATAAAAAATATGTGATATATAAAAATGCTTTTAATAAAGTATCTTGTACACATTCAGTAATTCTGAACAGAAAACTAATATATATATATTTATAAACAAAATTTGAAATAATAAATAATTTTATTGTTCAAAAATTACAGATTTATTAAAATAAAAATTCAGAAATTCCAAAATTTTCAATCACTTTCATGAATATAAATCTTTATGTATTTAAATTCTCACTTTCTTCACAATGCATAGGTTTGAAGATCTTCAAGATGAAATTGATGACAGCCTTCCCTCTCCAAACTGTGGAAATGTTGGTGATCAAGATTCTATTCTGCGTGTTTGAATAATTTGTTATGCTTTTTATTCTACAAGCCAAAGAACAGATGGATTCTGTTATATTCAGCATGCTTGTACTGCTGCATTTTGTACTGTGGACAGCTGCTCGATTCTTTGCTGCCTTCTGTAGAAATCATCCAGTATTTATCCATTCATAGTTATTATTTTTCTGAAAGGTTTGTTTCTGAAAATATTGTTGTGTATTGTTTTGTTATTAATTTTATCACCGGTGATTTTTAACAAGCTAACTATATTAGGCTTGGTATATATATTTACTATAAAAAGTTGCTGATATAATTTGAATATGTTATATGTGATTACTCAGTTCTTGGAGCTTAAAGTTCAGTATTAAATTCATCATATTGCCAAAATGATATAAACGACTTTATATTGCATAATATTAAAAGATTTGATAACATATTCTTTTGTTAATTATTGCGTAGCTTTAATTATTATAATAAAAATTCCAGTATTAATGATTTGAATTTTGCATTTAATGCTGCAACTGTTTACGTATAATTCTTAATTATTCTTATTGAAGATTTTTTAATATTTTCCATGTGATAAGAATTAGAGATAAAAAAAATGATAATGATATACTAATCCTCCTAAGTCACTAACTTTTAAATTGTATATTATACTGTGAACTACTAACTATTTATGTTGTATGTTTATTTTTTTGTTATCGATAGATGATCCATTGTAAAATTTTCTTTTCTAGTATTTACTAAGAACTATTCTAGCTATTTTGTCTTCCGATGGCTGCTTAATGTTAACTTGAGACAATCTAAGAATCAGCTAAATAACTGTAGTGTGTTGACAGTATATTGTGTGTATAACAATTTCTTCCTTTTGGATTGCCTTATGGTGAATTCACATTTCCAAAAGTGGAAGAATTTGTGCATTTTAAATTATTTATATCTAATTATCAACTTATATATATATATGCAATTAATTTTAATACACTTCCTTGAATTTTTTTCCCATTTTAAGAAATTTATTTAATTAATTATTAATATATATTAATATATTTTATTATTAAATTAAATTTTTTCAAAGAAATGTATTAATTTTTGTAATTACATGTTTAACTTTTTAATTTTAACCATACAATATACCATAATATATACTATATACTTCCATATGATTGTGAAGTGTTTAACTTTTGAAATATTTTTGTCATCTCTGAATAAGAGAGTTTCTAGCAATAAGGGTAAGTTGCTGCTATTACCTGCTATATTTTCTTGTCTTTGTAAATAGTTAAAGTGTCATTTATGTACATATATTTATTGTATACATTTTTATAAGTTGTTGTGTGATATAGCTCAATATTTTTGTTTATAGTCTCCTATATTTTTTCCTATTTATTTTATTGGTGCATTTCACTCATTATTTTTATATTTTATTTTTGTTATGTTACCTTTTTATTGTATTTATGATTATTCTGTCCCTATCTGAAAATAGTTTTCATGTATCCCCTACCCCACCCTTTTAATCATATCCACAAATAAGAATATAAACTTTTCATTCGTATAAAAATATTTTAATCACTGTTTTTGTTTTTGTCCAAATTCCCCATCCCTTTAATTGCTATTGGTATTTCACTTCAGCATGTTGAATAGTCATTTGGTTTCCAATGCAACATTGAATTTCAAATTTTCATATAATGGAATAATCAGGCTTGAAAATAAAATTGCTTCCATTATATTGGATTGGTTGCATATATGTGGACTAGTACTTTGAAATACTTATGGAATGTCATAGTGCTATAGAATTTATGTTTTAAAATTTTATACATTATTAAATTCATTTCTATGAAAAGATAGCTTTGTATTCTATAAGCAATAATATAATTTTAATCTGAATTCTTTTAAAATCCATGTGAATATTTTTATTAAGAAAAAACTGTTGAATTTGTTATTTTCAATTCAATATATATATATAAAATGTGATTCTCTGAACACATACTTGAAGAAAATTTGCCTGTGGATTGTTAAATTCCGTGCTGTTTGCATGGCATAGAAATTTTTTTTTTTTCTTTTAAAATAAAATTGGGTTATCTTTCTTATAACAAAGAATGAATTATCTGAAGTTGTTAATTTCAAATTAACATTAAAACTTCAATCATCAATGAAAAATAAATTAACAAACCAATAAATACAGAAATCTACTATTTGCTAAGTCATAAGTGTTTGTAAAGGCCCCTCTACTACTGAATAAAATTTTGTGCAAAAGCATTTTCATGCTGCTTTGCATCCAGCCATTTTGTGAATTATTCAGGATTGCTGCACTACCTAATTTCATGGATAGTCAATAAATTATTGTAAATACTTAATTGAAAGAAGCTGAATTGCTTTAGATTTGTATGGAAAATTTTAATTATGTCTACATTAGGACTGAAGATACAGAATTTTGATTAATATCAATCCAATATTCAGGTTTTCTAACTTTTATTTATATTGTGCAAATATTTCCTTAATTTCTTGATTTAGTTCACCGTGTAAGCATCTGCAGTTTTAAATTAATAATTGTTTATTGTCCTATTATTTGATGCTAAAGGATTTATGGTTTTCAGTTTAGAAAAAAATCAAGTTTTTGGACAGCAGTTGTAATTATGGCCTTTAATTTTAATTGAAACTTTTGATTTTAATTCTTTAAATGATTTTGGATTTTTTTTTTTTTTTTGAAGTTTTGAATACATTTAACTCAGATAGGTAAAATAGCTTTTACCTATTATTCCCCTTTAATAAATGTTGTATAGAAGAGTTTTATTACTAATGGAATCTAAAAGCTTCTTGTTGCATCAGAAAGCACATATGTAAAGTATTGTATTAAAAGATTTTTAATTCTTTGTTAGTTTCAAGATTTAATAATACATGAAGTAAATAATTTAAGGCCTCCTGTTTTTATAAATTATTTTTATATTATGTTCATTGGGACTTAAAAGTTTTAATGCTCAAGTGATTTTTTTATAATTTTTTATGGTACTTAATAATATGATTAGCCTATTTCTATCTCTTCTTTTTTTTTTTTTTTTTATGGGTTACTTGACAATATGTTTAAAAATTTAAAATGATTAAATTTTGTGCATTTTGTTCTTTTTTAAAAAAAGTTGTTTCATAAAATTGTTTTCAACATGTGAAATCATGTTTAATTTCCTTTTATTGTAATTTTCGAATCTCATTATCTATATAACATACTTTTTTAAACCTGTAGTTATGTATCATTTCAGTGTTTTTAAAATTTAGGCATAAAGAGATCTGCTGTCTTTGCTCACAATTTTTGATGTATTATCATATTTGTATCTAAAGACTCAAAGAAACTCGTAGTACATTTGTATTGTTTTTGAAATCATTTTTTAAATTTTTTAAGAATTTTTAGCATTTTTATGCTTTAGCAATACTTCATTATTTGATAAATCATGAATCATTATTTAAATTAATATGGCATGTTTTGAATTTTCTCTGTGAGAAAATTTAGTTCGCCTCTTTAGGTGTACCTTCCAGTGAATGAATGTTTTGAAATGTAACTGACTATTTCTATTGTAAATTTCTACTTTTATACATATGGTGGAATATCGGTTATTCAAGGAAGTATGTTGTATTTCCTCATGGCTAAATTTCAAGTCTTTTTCAAAATTTTAATACTTTGTTTGAGTTTTAACTAACCTGCAGTTTTGAGCTAAAATTACTCCTTATAATAAAAAGATATCACTAGGAATAAGATGTAAAAGGAAATTATTAAATTGCATCTGCATCTTTCTTAAGTGTCAACTGAACTTTCAAACTTCTATTAAAGATACTTTAATTTTTAAAAACTGATATTCATAGCATGAAAATGCTAACATTAGCATTAGCATTCAAAAACTAATTTTAGAGTGGTGGTAAAAGATTCAGTGAAAATGCTTGGGTTATGTTCTAGTAGATTTCAAGACATTTTTTTATTGTTCTTTTTACCAGATTATATTATTGAATTGTTTTTAAATGTTATTAAAAAACTTTATTAGATTTCTTTTCCTCTTTCTTTTCACTAAATAAAGTTTCTAGAACTATCTGCTATGATTTAAAAGTTGTTTTAGTTCAAAAGTTACTGGTTAATTAAAATTCATCATGTAGATTTAAATTCTTGTCTTTTATATTTTAGTATTGTAAATTTTGTGTCTCCTATTATAAAAATGTATTGTTATAGTTTCTTTTGATAAAGTGAGGAACCTCTTGGCTAGGCAATAAAAGAAATGTCTATGTTACTATCTTTAATTTTGTTGTAATTAAAACAAATTTGATAAAAACATTTTGAAAGGCATTTTTTTATCAATATTATTTACAAGAAATAAGTATTTTCGTGCAGTTTTTAATTCAGATGTATTAAGTAGTGATTATCAATAATTTCTAAATTAATTATTAAAAAAATACATAATTTTATTTCAATAAATATGTCCTTAATATTCTTATAAATATTATGATAAAAGAGGAATTATAAATATTTTGGATTTAGCTTATCTGAATCAGCATTTAATGTAATTAATTGATGACTAAGTTCTGGTAATTTTAAAATAAGATATGATCATCGAGAATGTTTATGTAATTCTAAATTTCAAAATTCTACCTTGTATGGAAGCTAAGGGAAATTTATTACAAATTCTGTCTTTACAAACATAAAATAAAGTTTTTTTTATAAAAAGAATTCTTATATAAAATAGTTTAATTTTTATATTAAAAGAAAATCATTTGTCCTGAAATATCAATGAAATCCTAAATACATATTTGATTGCCATTAATTTATTTCAATATATTATAGATAAAATGAAACATAAACTTGCATGTTTGTGTATTAAGTAAATATTTTCAAAAAAACAACCTCTAAAAGTGTCAAATTTAACATATAATTTTTAAAATATGATGATAAACTTTATAAATTATATATATATGAATAGGAAATTAGTAATTTTTGTTCATATTTATAAATTTGATTTTGTTTCCCTTTTTTTTTTCTGGGTATGATTCATCTAAAATTGATAAAGCATATTTCTGTTCTTTACAAAATATTTTTTGAAAGCTCAGATTTTTAATGCATAAATTTTTCGTTTATTATTAAAAATTGTTTGTTAGGTTAGTTGAAATAAGCAATATTTTCAAGAGCAATATTATGTGTTTATTCATATATTCAAAACATTTTTGAATCGATGTTTGCTGATGGCATTCGGCATAAAAGCATTTTTTCTCATCTTGTAAATAATATCATTTTTCTTTAACCTTGAGTGGGCTTGAGTTTGAAAATTAGGTGTGAATAACTATTAGTCCTATATATATATGTTAAGAATATTACAAGTATTGAAACAAATAGATTAAATTAATGTATATAATCTGATTTGTTGTCCGTCCACTTTTGAGTTCCTTATTATTTAAACTTTATACGAACTGTTTAAATATTCTTTAGAATAAATAACAAAGGGTTGAATTATTATCTAGTTTTAGAAGTTATATTTTTATTATATTGAACAATTATTTCTGGTTGTTTAAAATATGAAGTTGTTTTATGCTTACATAATATCAATATTTTTCAAAATATATCATATTATCTTGTAATTTGTAAAGGTTTAGAAGTTGATTAGTTTCTATAGGTGTCTTTAAAAGTTTATAATTATTTATTAATAATTATGTATTATATATTTGTTCTTTTTTGTCTGCTATGATAAATGTTTATTTCAATTTTTTATTAATTATCTTCTAATGCTTTGTAAACTTCTGTGTTGGACATTATTTCTCAGTTTCATTTTTTTGAAAATTTTCCAATTTTAAGAACAAAATTTTTTTTATAAATTTGTTCCACATTCTAGTAATTGATAATACTAATATAGAATTATGTGAACGATTTTTGACATTTGTATAGGAAAATTTTTAAATATTTGTAATTCTATTTATCTAAACATTTCCTCTTGTACTATTTTATAATAGTTATATACCTTTCAAATTGTATGTATTTCGTATAAATGCTGCAGAACTTTGTCACTTGGTTAATTATCTACATACAAGCTTTTGTTGTCATTTTATGATGTTTATAATTTCAAGTTATAAGCAGTGTAATTTAAGAAATGGGAAATAGTTAAATCATATTCATGTACAATTAAATTTTAGTGAATTTCTTCAAAATTGAATTTTTTGCTTTAACTTCAAATCATTTTTAAATTGCAAATGTTACAATGTTATTTCCTTAAAATTGAATTTTATGGTAAATTTGAATATTAAATGTTTCTCTGTTTATAGAAGATCTATATTAAAAGTTTCAGAATACAAGACAACTTTAATTTGAGGCGATCGCTTTTTTTTTCTTTGTTACTATTGAAGAAAGTTGAGAACTTAACTTTTTGGTATTCATATGTTAACTCAATATTCTGCAGATATTGCATGGTTGAAGGATTACTCTGCATTTTCTATTGGAATTTTTTTAACAAAATGTATGAAGAATGGGATAAATGAGTAAAATAGGACATTCAAAAAATAAAATAGGACATTCAAAAAGTAAAATAGGTCATTCAAAATTGGATTATGAAGATCTGACTAATTATTTTCTTCACTAAGTTATTATATAATTTACATTTGATCGATACAGAAAATTTTGAATTTAGACATGATATTTTTTCATAGATTTCAGTATTTTTGGCATCAAATTTTATTATTTGTTAGATCAATTAATATTCTTTTCTGTAAGGATTCTGCAATAATGCTTTTAACATTTGAATTATTTTTTTGTATAAATTTATTCATCTTGTTGTCTAACTAATCATACTTATTTTACATTTCTGTGTTTATGTTTGGCACAATTCATTATTTTGTGAAATTTAGATCTAATTGTTCCAAGTTTGTATTCTGTATGTGAATGCTTATCTTTTTAAAAATATTTTTATTAGCTGCATTTTTTTTTTTTTTTTTTTTTTTTTGTCTAAAAGCAATAGCTTTGTTCTAATAGTTTCCTTAATATTCTTGATAATCTATTATGCTGTCAGTGTGCAGTCCATATATGCTTCATTTTGCAAATATGCAATATGTTAGATGATTTATCAATATCTTTATTTATTTATTTTTTCCTTTCTTCTTTGTATGTTTTTTATCTAGAACTTTAAAAAAATTTCTTTCTTATTTTACCATTTAGTCCTGAAAATACCACCATGTTTCGAAATTAGAAATAGATCTGAAAATTCAGGGTTAAATAATGGTAAATAAAAGAAATTCAATTTAAACTGTTTATTAACCAAATTTTGATTATTTTTTCCCAGATATTTTAACTATTTACTCTTATAAGATTACTCTGAAGAAATCTGCTTTAATCCCAGTATGTCACTTAAAGTGGGATTATATATCACAATTTAAAAATTCCTATTTTATGCCAATATATCTGTATAATTTCATCTCATTTTCGGAACATTGAATATTATTCCTTAAAACATCAACTTGGTAATTTAGAAGGATACTGAAGTACTTCTTCCTGTATATACAGCCGACCATACCACCACCACTGAACGTAGCAGTGTTGACAGGATACTGAAGTACTGGATACTGATCTGTAATTCATTTATGTGTGCTCAGCATTTTGCATCTGAACTTAACTGAAAATGAAAATTATATTTGATATTATGTAAGAAATGGGCATTTTAATAATGCATTGTACTGCTCTGTTGTCAGTGCGACAACTCATTGCCAAACTTGCCAATCTTTATAAAAACAACCTTGACTGCCTTAATTCTATGCACCAAATTTGTTGAATTGTCAGTGTAAAAAATTTCAACTTTTGAGATATTTCGTGATAGACTGTATTCAGTAATCATAGATACGAATTACATATTTCTGTAATGAGTTTTTGATGTTTTGTGTCACATTTCAAACTACAAGAGTTGCACTTTTTATTGTTTAGGATTCAAAGCTCTGTTTAAAGCCTTTTTCTCCCTTTAATGTATATGAATATAAATAAATCTGCTTATTTGGGAAATTTTGGTATTTTTTTCCCCTCTTGAATTGCAAAATTTGTACTTTGTATTGTAAAAAACATGTAACTGGAATGCTTCCTTATTATCTGCTTATTATTCCACAAAAATAATGAATTGTTCACCGTTAGTTGACTTTGTATAAATTTCTTTTTGCTGTAATGAATTGTAATACCTTCTTATTGCACATATTTTTGAAATTGTATTTTTGAATCCCAAAAGACAGTTTTCCTCTTGCTTTTCAAAGTATTCTGAATCTGATATTTCATAGTTTCATTTCTTTGAAACTGTTTATGTGTGTATGCCATTTAATAAAATATTTTGCTCTTATAAAAAAAATGCTTTTTTTTTGTTATTGCATACATTAATTTAAATTGAACGAAATGCATCTCCGGTCTAATAAAGATAATTTTAGAATTTCCAAAAATTTGTTATTTGAATAAATTAACATCCAATTGACTGCAGAATAGACTAAAGTATGGAATTTTCAATATGAAATATTCCATATCCAAGGTGCACTACAGTTAAATTTTTTAATTACTAAATTGAATAATTTTCCGTGTTTTTAAAATTTTAAAAGTCAAAATATACCATCTCTCGGTTAAAGTGTAGCACGGTGTGCCCCCGAATTTATCGCCAATATGGTAACCCAACGAACTTTCTTACAGTAACCCTAATTCTGTTTTGTTTACTACTTTTTACAATAGTTGAGTTGTTCAGGAACTACAAATGTTTTATAATAAATTTAATATTTCAAATATCGATTTCAGATTATTTACATTTTGCTTATTTATTTAATTTACAAAGAAAGTTTAGAATAAAATTAATATTCATTAAAATAACATTTATTTCATTTTTTGTGTTAATATTTACAAAAATAATTTTTCGTTTTCACATTTTAATTATCACTATGCGAATTCGCAAATCGTCTGCGTTTTCGTATTCAAAGAAGTCTGCCATGGGATTATTCGCAGTTCTCGTCATTCTTTTGGTGTTCCAACGTTTGGTTCCCGCGAAATATTATGTCTGCAATCGTACAGGAGTGGATTTTGGTAGTTGGGATGGTAGGCACTATTTCGAATCTCTGAATGGATGAAGGGGGATTGGAATATATTTTTTATGAGTTGATGAGGCTTGGAAAGAATGCTTTGAGTGTTATGAAGTGCTTATGAAAAGATTAAATAAAGCAAGTAAGTACATTAAATATTAAAAATTCTGTGTAATATTCGTTCCTATAACATCATTTATTCTTACTTGTAATATTATTATGCACTATTCCTTAATCCATACCGTCCAATTGTTCAATTTGCTAGCGAAGCTACTGCATTCCCGCTCCGTATGAAAGTGAAGCCCTAGGATGTTTTTTAAAGTTAAAATATACTGCCCGGTGCCTTCTACAGATGCCGAAGGCACCGGGCAGTATTAAACAAATAATTATAATTAGTTAAACATTTTAAATAAAAAGGCGGAAAATGGCAACCGTAACTGTTCCACGGAACCGTTTGTTTATTTTGTCCGCCATCTTTGTTGGCGACTTGGCATCCTTGGCGCAGCAAGGGGCACACTATTCTACACTTTTACCCATCTCTCTTATAATAATATTATGTTGAAAACAGATTCACTTAGTGTTGTAGAAATTAAAATTGAGAAGAATAATTAGGATTTCTAGGTCAATTTGGATGCAAACTATTATCTCCAAATACTCGAAACTTTCCCTAATACTTTTTGGTACTTTCGGATTACCTTATAGCTAGCTGGCTTCCAGTTTCAATTGCCCAGATAGTGGTGAAATTTCAATACCTGAAAAAATCACATCGCCAATCTGAGGCTAATATAAGGACACTTTCGCCAACTGTTAAATCCTAATCGTGTTATCCAGTACCGAATTGTGCGAGTTGACTTGAAAGAAACTAATGTTTGGCGGCTATACATTATTGTTTATACTTTTCTGTACTAATGCCAGTATTCAAAGAATGATATTTTGTATTAAATATGTGTGCTGTTGTATTATGTGATTGCGATACTCAAGCAACAGTTTTAAAAGTTTCTCAAGTATTTTACTCTTATTTTAACAGACATAACCTAATCGTAAATAGAATCTAATTGCTATATACTAAGTGTAAGCAAATGTAAAAAATCTGATGGAAGCAGTTCTAATTTTTCCAATCCAAAACATGATTCTTTGTAAAGAAGGTAAGTAGCTTCCTGCCAAGTAAAGGTGAGTTTATACAACTACAAACCATGCGGTAAAGCTACACATGCACATAAACTGTACAGTTGCAAATATGTGTCCCAAGAATTTGCTATTGACCTCTCCATCAGTGCATCCGTGATTTACTGCAATTTTATAAATGGCTAAGTGTAAACCCACCTTAAAGGTGAATTCACACGGGGTCAACTATTATGCGCAATAATTGCCTTTCTGCTATTTTCCTAATGCGAATAGTTCAGGCAACCTGGTTGCTACAATGGCAAATAGTTGTCCAATGGGATAACTATTTGCCACTGTCCCATTGAGATATTGTCGTTAACTTCATAAGGTAGTCGTCGTCTTCTGCTGTGTCGCAATAGTTGGCTTCATGTTAATACTGCCTAACTTACCATATTTTTAATAACCATAATGTTTGTTATGTGATACAAGTTTACGTTAATTGTGACATGATAAAAGTTGCTTCAGCACTTAGTATTAATAAATTACTATCCATTAAACTTCTCGAATCCCTCTAAATGCTTTAACATCAAACTCTTTTAATTCGTAAAACTGATACAGAAACGGCAAATTTGCTTGCGTTGTTAAATAAAGCCCACAACTGTAAGAAAAGTATTTTAATAAAACTAATAAATAAAAAATAAGAGTTCTGAAAGAATTTCCTTAAATTATCGTTTGCGGGGTTTTTTGTTCCCCTTCTTCAAGAAGTATTTAAGTTGTTTAACTTAAATCGTGTACGTGACAGTAAAGAAATGTAAAATTTTTTGTCACCATTTCTTTAAACGAATAGTTATTATTTTTTTAAAGAAAAGAATTATTCATTAAATGCTATTTATGAATATGAAATTACTCAGCTTATGACTTCATACCGGAATTTATTTCATGCTTTAATATAGCTTCTAAACAGACAAGAACAAATGGTTATTATACTATCTTGGGTCTCGTTTTGTAAAAAGATTCTTTTCTTTAAAAATATTTTGTTATCTAAAAATATACTAACTACAAAAATTTCAAATGCACTTTTTCGAAGTATCCTCAAAATATAAAAATTAAGTTTGGAACTCGCTGATACTTCCTAGTTATCTTTAAAGCCCCCCCCCCCTCTTTCCTGAAATTTGAAAATATTTTCCCGGAAGTCAGTTATTTTTATATCCCGTTAAGATGGGTTTATATCTTTGTAAACAAAATTTTTTAAATCGTCCTTATCAAACCAAATTTTTTTAGATCGATTGAAAATTAATGATCAAAATCATGTTTATTTTTAGTTCTGCCAAATTAATTACCAATTACCTAAAATTGGAATAAAACATTTTTTACTATACGTTACTTCTTTAGAGCCATTAAAATTCGCTAATTTCATTGAAATGGATTCTTCAGCTTCACAAGATAATACAGGAAGTCATCAAGTAACAACGTTTAACTCTTCGACAGCTTGGGCCGATGTTTTGATGGCAGGGAATGTGAAGATTCAAGCAAAATAGTAACTTAAATATTATTTCCAATATACTATTGCAGTACTATTTTGTTTCTAGACTGAAATCTAGATATAAAAAATATCCATTCAACTCATCAGTGATACTAAATCATCAATTAAGATGGCTGCCCAAATAAACAATACTCTAAAACAATTATTAAACCATCTTGAGTTAGTTATTTTATCGCTATGCCGTACTTGGCGAAGTGAAGAAACATTAGATTTCAATCTGTTTTTGCTGTAAAAGTAAAGTTTAAGGTACGGACCCTCGCCAAATTCTTCAAAATTCGTCAATTGTCCTCCATCTTAGATTGCATCAAAATGACCACAGACTACTTTAGGTTTGCCATAGGAGAGCCACCGGTCAAGCAGGTGTTACCATATTTGATGATATATGCCAAGAAAAATTCAAATTTGGCGCCGTACCTTAAACTTTACTTTAGCCGTTTTTACTTTCTCTTATACAAAATACAGTGAATGTTTATGCAAACGGATGAAATGTAGTATACGATCTTTAAACGAAATTTGTAGATTTCAATCAAATTTTGTGCAAAATCTGCCATTTTGAATGTTTCAATGTGTTGGCGGAATAACTATAGGTAAAATCCTATTTTAGCCCACCTCTGGCGACTTTTTCAAAATCTCGCCAAATCGAAAGTATTTGATTAGTGGGTGGGTATTAGACTTCGCAGCATTCGGACGTACAAAATAAGTGCTCCATTGGGTTGCCGCATTTCTCTTCAGATGTTGTCAGGGTTGCCATTTTGAAATCATTATCAATGATTATTTGGCGAGAGTTTGAAAAAGTCGCCAAAGGTGGGCTAAAATAAGATCAACCCTAACTATAAAATAAAGAGAATTAGATAAATAAAATTCGGTGCTCAGATTTAACATCTATAATGTAGATGCCAATGAAATTTTGAGTCAAATTCAACAAGGGTTGACCTCTTTCTGTCTGCATCTTCAAAAAAAAATAAAAATAAACACGGTAACTGATAAAGACAATGACAAATGTATCATATTTGTTATGAGATTTTATAGCAACAATTGTAGTTGGTACTTTTCCATCATACCTGCGCAGATCTCGCCATGCAGACTCTTGGGCGACAGCTCACAGTTGCCATTTTGGCGCATGCGACAAAATAGCGCGACTTTCTTTAAAAATGTATCGGCAAAAGGATTCCGTTTGGCGTTGGTTGCATCATTATTGGGGATTTTTTGGGCAAAATTAGTATTTTTGGCCGATATAATGGAAAAGTACCTTGTAATTTTGTGTCAAGGTTTTGTTCCAATCAGTTGCAAACTTTGATTTTTGGATACTTTTAACCAAATGTTATGGATTATTCCACAAAATATTCACCAAGGGTAACACGATAAATTCAGTAACAATACTAAATTCACGCCAAAATTAGTATTTTCCAGTAACTATACGGCAGTGCTATGCAAGGCGTTCTCTGGGATAGTATCTTTGTTAGATTGTATATGTGAGAAAGTTTTGGACAGATCACTGCGGCTGATTATTTAAAAGCTATTTGGATATTTGGTTGAATTGTGCTTTGGATCCCCTTCTTCGCCAGTTTGGCGATAAACGCGTCAAGAGTGGTAAACAGGACCTACTGAGTCCTACTACCCTATTGACTTACTGTTAGGAGAAAAACCCTAGTAACCCTAAAAGTAGGGGTCAGTCGGCTGAAAAATGGGATATTATATTACATTTTGGGGCTGAAAGATAGGGCTGGATTTCTTTTGGTGCTAAAAGAACCGGTTACAAGTATCATTATCATTTGAAGAACCTCCGGTTGGAAATCTCAATTTGCATTTAAATAAATATCACTGAAGGCTTTCTTATGCAAGACATTATTTTAAAGGCTTAAATAACAAGGAATTTCTAAGTTTATCAACTATTTAATTTTATTTGTCATATAAATGCATCTGTATGAAGACAAGCGGAGTTGAATGTCTCGCCTAAGGAAGCGCGCTTTGTTGGCCAAATGTTATGGTCTGCTTTAATGCCTACTTCCCTCCTTACTTAGACTCGTCTACTTACGGAAACCATGTTCAGTGTTTTTCTCGTGACGGTAGGACAGTATGAGCAACAGCGTTTTTGCGTAGTGTCTCTCGGAGCATTCAACTCCGGGAGACAAGATGCAAAATCGCGCCAATTGCGATTTTTGAAAAACGCGCCAAGAGAGGTACCCAAAGCATCTTTTCACCGGATATTTTTTTCATTATTTCAGACTTTTTTTTTTTCATTTATGGAAATTTTAAATGCATACTCTGTTTTATTGTGTACTGAAGTTACCAGTAAAAGTAATATTAGTCAAATGTATCAAAATTCTTTCTTAAATTGACGTGTTTTTTTTCCCCTTTATAGTGAAGGTGGAAACCCACCAATGTGTTGCGATGTACTTCCGCTAAACAAAGAATTTGCTGTGGGATGGTCAAATGGAATTATAGAGGTAATGTCTCTTAGAATGTTTACTTTTATTTATATGAAAACGTGAGGGAAATATGTAACATAAAGTGAAATCTCTGATGGGTGTTATGCTTCTTAGAGCTAAAGTAACCATTAGATGGAGCAATCCATGTTTGCGGTTTAATATGGATTTGAAAATTCTTAGGTTTAAACAAAAGGATGCATCAGACTTTATTTTTTGCTTTTAAATAACTGGTTTAACATTTTTAGAAATTGCTCAGAAAATTATTTTGATACTTTTCCATTATACCGGCACAAGCGAAAACTCGCCAATAATGATGCAACCGCTAAACAGAATATCGCTGCCGGTAACCTTTTGCCGTCACATTTTTTAAAGAAAGTCGCAGCCATTTTTCACCTGCGCCAAAATGGCGACTGTGTGCTGTCGCAAAAAATCTGCTTGGTGAGATTTGCGCCGGTATAATGGAAAAGTACCATTAATTTTTTTAAAAATGTAACATCTGATGAATTTTTAACACTTTCTAAACATAACTAGTTGATTTAGTATTCACAAGGATTTGTTTAGGACAAAATGTACCGAGCTGAACTGTATTTATTACAGGTAGGATACAATCACGCTGTTTTACAGGATAATGGCAGCTCAGTATACTATAATTCATTTGAAAAAAAATTATGTGATATTTGTATTAGGAACATTTTTATGGTTTGACAATCACATAAAAGTGTCTCATAACAACTTCACGTTTTTGTAATATGAAATTCAATATGCAGTTAACTTAAATAATCATGAATTATTCAGATTTATTAATACTGAATTATTAATGTTTAAACTGCGAGTAAATAAAAATCGGTATTTTCACATTTCATCGGTGCAGGTGATAAAGTCACCAAAATGTTACAATTGACAACAAAAAGAATCGCCTCACCGGTAATCTTTTACCGTCATATTTTAAAAGAAGTCGCGACTATTTCTTATCAATCATGTCATCTTCCTAATACAGTCGATTTCGGTTAATCGGACCACATCTTGACGCGATCATTTTGGTCTTAATAACCTGATGGTCCGATAACACGAACATGCCCTATGTTACAAGACGAGACGTGCAATACGTAACATATTAAAATGTCATTATGACCTTTACAGTGCGGTACACGCGTATGGCGAACATACAAACAAGAACTACTGTTGCCTATGAACTTTATTCATTGAAAAATAAATTTACAAACAAATTCTTCGAAACTATCTACACGATACTCAGCATGCGAAGCACAATAAAAAAGTTCTTATCAAATTCCAGTCAACGTTTGAAGAACTTACTACCGAGCTGCCCGTTCTAAGAAACAAAGTGCGTGCTCAAATCTCGCTGGTTCTTTTCCCTTTCGGACCTCCTGCTGTTCACAGGCGATTTGTGGCTTCTTTTTCATCTTCCCTGCCACGTTCTTTGGTCCGTTTAAACGGAATTTTGGTCCAAATAAGCGAATAATATTAGGCTTATGTACATAGGATTTGTTTCGGTTCTTTAAGATTCGGTCCAAATAAGCGGCTGGTCCGATAACCCGGTGGTCCAATTAACCGGATTCGACTGTACATCGACTTTTTATGTCTATACTGTGTACTAATGCAAATAAAGTTTGCTTGGCGGAATTTGAGTCGGCGAAAACCAGCTAGAAATCCTTGAAAAAACATTTCATTTGTTTTTCCTCCAGTTTCACACTATTTTACATAATTTATTTATATTTGTTGTTTCGTGCCCTTATACACTGAAGTGACAAAAGTCATGGGATGACTGTTAATATCGTGTCGGTCCTCCTTTTGTCCGGCGAAATGCAACAACTCGACGTGTCATGGAGTCACAAGTCGTTGAAAGTCCTCTGCAGGAATATTGAGCCATGCTGTCTGTATAGACGTCCATAATTGTGAAAGTGTGGATGGTGCAGGAGTTTGGGCACGAACGGACCTTTCGATGATGTCCCATAAATGCTCGATGGGATTCATATCGGGCGATCTAGGTGGCCAAATCATGCGCTGGAATTGTCCGGAATGTTCTTCAAACCAATCGCGAACAGTTCTGGCCCGGTGAGATGGCGCATTGTCATCCATAAAAATCCCATCGTTGTGTGGGTATGTGAAGTCCATGAAGGCCTGCAAGTGATCTGCAAGCAGCTGAACATAACCATTTCCAGTCAATGATCGGTTCAGTTGCACCAGAGGACCGAGTCCATGCCATATAAAAACAGCCCACACCATTATGCAGCCACCACCAGCTTGAACAGTGCCTTGCTGACAGTTTGGATCCATGGCTTCGTGGGGTCTGCGCCACACTCGAACTCTACCATCAGCTCGTAACAACTGAAATCGTGACTCATCTGACCACGCCACGGTTTTTTACTGGTCTAGGGAACAGTCGATATGCTCACGAGCCCAGGAGAGTCGCTGCAGGCTATGTCGTGCTGTCAGTAAAGGCACTCGAGTCGGTCTTCTGCTGTCGTAGCCCAAGGAAGACAAATTTCGCAGCACAGTCCTATCGGACACGTCCCTCGTACGTCCCACATTGATTCCTGCAGTTATTTGACGAAGTGTTGCGTGTCTATTAACAATGACCATTCTACACAGACGTCGGCGGTCTCGGTTGTTAAGTGCAGGTGGTCGCCCACTGCGCTGTCCATGATGGGATGGGATGCCTGAAATTTCATACTCTCGGCACACTCTTGATACTGTGGATCTCGGAATGTTGAATTCACTAACGATATCCGCAATGGATTGACCCATGCGTCTAGCTCTGCAACTAACATTCCACGTTCAAAGTCTGTTAATTCTCGTCGCGCCGCCATAAATCACGAAAAACCTGTTCACATGAATAACTTGAACACAAATGAAAGCTCTGGAAAACGAACTGCGCATTTATACTTTTTCGCTGCGATACTACTGCCATCTGTATATTTGCATATTGCTATCCCATGACTTTTGTCACTTCAGTGTATATGTAGGAATGGATGGGACAAAATACCCATTCAACCTCATTTAGATCAGTGTCTAGGGTCACTGATTGAAGAAAAGACGTTTTTGAATATGAAAGTTAAATTTATTTACAGCAAAGAATAAAGAAAATACATTAACAATTAGGACAGGACAGGACAAGCTATTTACAATAGAGAAAAAAGTATCACTTTTAGATGCCACCAAGGATGAAGCCTAACTAAGTGTTTCATAAAACTACGTTGCGTACTAAATAATCATTATTCGAAGCAACTGACCCTCTGTCTCTCCGTCTGCTGAACGAATGCTCACAGTTCTTTTTTTCTGAAACTTACATCACGCGTCTTTGGATGGGTAGTATTCCGTGGAATCCCTTGCGCCATCTATTGCAATAAAATAAAACTAAATGTGTAGTGGTAAGGGTCGCTAATTAAATATCTACATGTATATTTTTAAAAATAAAACAAAACTTTTTGAAGCTTGATCGCTCCTTTTCTTCATCTGTTATAAGGAAAGTATGTTAGAAAGTTGTTACGTTTCATATTTCTTTGATCTACAGAATACAAGGACTTAATTGAAAATTCAGTTTTCTTTTCTGGAAATTATTATGAGAGACTAATTAATATTTCTCACGATTGCTTCTGATTTTTTTCATCGATACTTGTTAGGAACAAGTGTTTAATGAAACAAAAGTCAACAATATACAATTAGAATAATTTATTGTTTTATTAGATCAATTTTAAATTTAGAAACGAAATAGTATTTTACCTTGCCAATAACATTTATTCTTTTGTGTCGAATTAGAAAATGACTTTTAAGGTATCTTCTATATTATATGCATGATGTTGACCTGGACATGCCTACGGTATGTCAAAGTAGGTCATCAGTAGATGCAATTTATGCTGTTCTTATCAAATGAAAAGAAATTAAAAACATAAATTTGATGAGTAAATTTTGCAAAGTTTCGTTACATTTAGTCGACTGATTTGATATTATCAAAAGGAGAAATATTTAATGGGTGCAGAATTTTGTTAAAACTGAGGATTTCAGGACTACAAAAGCAAAATTTGCCCTTTTCCTCTCGTATTAATTCTTTTATTGCCATGGGGTGTATATTTCCCACAAAGTTTCTCAATCTTTCCGTGAAATTATGTAGGTTAGAATGAGTTCTAACAAATTTTTCAGTAATACAAAAACTTAGGTGCTTCAGTTCCTTATCTTACTCAAAATGGTGTGTCTTGATTTGTAAATTATTAATTAACCAAATTAATTAATGAAATTAAATTTATTTAATAATCTAAATAAATCGCTTTTCTTAAAGTATCCGACTACGGTCGAAGGAAAACGTTTGAAAAATTGTTTTTTTTTAGAAACTATTAATGGTTTTCAGATGTATTGTCAATAATAAACACTATAAATACAAAACCAATTATTTGTAAATATAATATATTTTGAGAAACAGGAAAAATTGTAGTAAATTTTAATGGAATTTAACCAAAACGGTTAACATTCTACACAAAATGGTAATGCAAAAAACCTATTTTTCTTTGTGCGCAAGTTATAGAACATAATGTTGAATGAAATGAACCAAAATCTAAGAAACATTTTGAGATGCAAAGAAGTTAAGGTTAAAAATATATGTATATATGCATTTTTTCCATAAATTCACAGCTTAATTTTTCTAAAAACATCAATAAATGAAAAAGTATTCCACCAACAATCAAACTTTTGGTTCATTTCATTGTCCATAGGATTTGAAACACACCCTGAAATTTCTATGTAAATACCTCTATTAGTTTTTGAGATTTTTGAGTTTGGTGAAATATTTTTATGAACATTAAAATTTTGAGAAAATGAAGTGAAAGACAAATTTTAGCTAAAAAATCTGTGACCCTGAATGATAGGTCAGACCTACCTTTTCCTTGAAAAGATAAATTGTTTGGGGAAGAGATAAGATTGAACTACAAGAAATAATAATAATTATAAAAAAAAATAGTAGTGTGGTCGATAAACAATGTTTTTAACATAATCGGATACCTTAAGTCAATTTCTATCCTAAAAATATTTTAAGGTATTCTACAACGTTCGAAGGAAAAATTTTGAAAAATTGGATTTTTTTAGGAACTATTTGGGTTTTGAGATGTATTGTCAATTATAAACACTATAAATACAAAAATAAATATTCGAAAATATGATACATTTCAGAAATGGGAAAATAAATAGTAAATTTTAATTAAATATAACCAAAAGGGTTAACATTCTACACAAAATGGAAATGCAACAATCCTATTTTTCTTCGTACCCAAGTTACAGAATACAATGGTGAATGAAATGAACCAAAATCTAAGAAACATTTTGAGGTGCAAAGAAATTACGGGTAAAAATATATGTATAGATCAATTTTTTCAACAAATTCACAAATTAATTGTTCTGAAAACACCTTTAAAAGAAAAAGTATTTCACTCACAATAAAACTTTTGGTTCATTTCATTGCCCATATTATTTAAAACACACGGTGGAATGTTAATGTAAATACCTCTATTAGTTTTTGAGATAGCATGTAAATAGGGAATAATTTTTATGAAAGGTAAAGTTTTGAGAAAATTGAAGACAAATTTTAGCAGAAAAATATGTGACCCTGGATGATAGGTCAGGCCATTCTTTTATTAGAAATAATAAACTGTTTTGGGAAGATAAAAGTCTGAACTATAGGAAATAATAAGAATTTTTAAAAAATTGGCAATTTGATCGATAACCAGTTTTTAAACGTAGTTGGATACCTTAATATACTAGAAAAAAAGGCCTTTGAAAGGATTGATTAACCCCTTACCTGCCAAGGAAAGTTTACGAGATTCGCTCCCCAGTGCCACCGGTTTTCGAAGCGTACTACGTAAAGGCGTATATATACGCCCGCGGCAGTCAACGCATCGGCTTAGCGAGGCGTAAATATACGCCCGCGGCAGGCAAGGGGTTAAACATTCAGGTACATTCATATTACTGATATCTTTACACATTTGTCTTCCTTTTTTTTTTTTTTTTTTTTTGAACAGGTGAGAGATGCGAATGCATTTAGTGTTAAAGAAATTTTGGAAGGCCCCGGAGGTCTAGCCGTCACTTGCATCAGTGCCGATGATGATAGATCCAGACCAAAACTTCTAGCATCTTGTGAGGAAATAAGTTTTATTCATTGTTTAGCATCGGGTTTTATTTGTTCTTCAATGGATAGAAAAATTGAATTCATAATAACAACTATCCTCAATGCTTGCTAAATAATGTTAAAAGTTATATTTTAACCTTTCAGTGGGTGCGGCCGACATACCAACATGAAAGGTCGCTCGTATTTCCCACATACGAAATAGTAAATTGTAAATTTTCAAAAGCGTAACTATTAAGATTATATTGTAAATAGCTTAGGATTAATAACTACAATCACTTTAAACAGTTTTTACTAAAAAAGAAGCAGAAACAATATAAACATAGATTGCAATAACAATATAAAATGACCGCAGGTTAACTGAATTGATTTAAAAATAATATAAATGAGATTGTCGATATTTTGACAAAACAATTTGCATTTAAAATATAGAAGTGCAAAAATACAGAATTTATATATAAAAAGGAAAAAGTAATTGAAAATTAGATATGAAAAGAAAGATAATAATTTTATTATTATTTCATTGCAGCGTAGCAATTTGAGCAAATGTGTTTAGTATCCTTCAAACGTATAAATTTCTGTCAAATCTCACAACTGAACCTCGTGATTCTAGTCCGCTTTTCTTTTTGACAGGGTTTTTCCCCTGACGTCACATCTTCCACTTCTTCAATGCCTAGTTCTACTTTTCTCTTTAGCACCTTTAATTTTAGCTCACTTTTTAGACATGTTGGTGCTTTGTTTCAACAATTTCCTTCGTAAGTGCATTTGTCAGCTGTCGCCAGTCTAAAACAATACGGATTTATTTGTAAAATCATACAAAATCAGATGTAACAAAAACTTACATGAACGGTCGCGCATATCTCTAAAATACAAATATCTGATCGGCAGAGACCTATTAACGCCACAAACTTACGATGACAACTGAAAGTAGATCAAAGGGAGGGCGACAAATAACCAAGGATAAGCGTTCATTGTGCCATCAGATCTAAAGTTATAAAACGAAATTCATCTCAAGTGTATCTCTCACATACGCGCGCCCACTGGAAGGTTAACGTAAATATATTAAAAAAATTATGCTCACTTTTAAATGCATGCTTAATAAAATTAGGGATGTTTTTGCAAAAGTTCTTATTATAATTTTGTTCTAAAAATTTTCGAAGTAAACAAATTTATTTCCCGAAAAATTTCACAAATTTTTAAGAATTTTTTTTTAGAAACAAACAAAGAAAAAAAACTTAGAAAATAGTTATTAAAATTGCGATCTCTAATTCTATTAAATACATTATGAAGCCTCTTTACAATATTTGGAGATAAAAGTATTGAAAATTGGTCGTAAGGAAATATTTAAAAAAACATAAAACGTAATATTTTTTTTAAATAAAATATTTAAATTTGTAACTTTTAAATCTGAAAAATATTCTAGAAATTTAAATTTTTACGCAGTTAGCATCTATCTATAAAACAATGTGATTTTTTTTTTTCAACACTATGAAAAAAGTTTTTTTGATGGTACAGAGTCTCATAAAATCGGTTTTGAAATTCACATCTAAAATACTAATTCGTTGTTTGGATACTATTTATCTCATGCCAAGGATTAGTCGCCAAGCGACACACGATAGATTTAGTAAAAATGTTTCATTCAACCACTGGTTAATATTTCCTAACTCGTGTACGCCTATGCTATGCAATCTCTGGGTTAACACCTATACTAGAGTGTATGCGAGAAAGTTTTGTGAAGACCATTCTAGCTAGTATGGTTTCTTTACTGTTCAGTCTTATAGAAGATCTTAAATTCATTTTTACATAACCAGTGGGTGACCGAGCTCCGCTCGGAGAAAACAGGTATCGAAGTTAACTCGAAGATTTAACTTTTCAATTGTGATTTATCAAAACAATACATGCCATAAGAAAATTTGTGAAACCATTGGTGAAAAGATAACCGGTTAAAGTGCACCATTGTAAACTATTCTAAACAAAGTTAGAGTTTGGAAAGGGAACTATTCTGTACAAAAGTAAAGATTGAAGTGTGTTGAAGTTCAATATTTTTGACAAATTTATTTAGAAAAACCAAACATATATACATACATAGGAAACATATTATAAACCTATAACAGCATAAACATAAAACTTTATTAGTTCGCTATATTGGCTATAGATGGCAGCACGTTACCGCTTGAAACCTATTAGCCATTATGGCGGACTAATAAAGTTTGAAAATATCCTATCTGTAACTTCGAACTGCTCGACCGTAGCGCTTCAAAACCGGCGCCAATCGATTTCTCGTTGCCAAAAACCCCAGACCCCCAAGTTTACCGGAGTTTATTAATTCTGGGGCGATTTTCGACTTGGCAACCATTCCTCGTATTATAGTATTAGATAGATAAGAAACATATTATAAACCTATAACAGCATAAACATAAAACTTTATTAGTTCGCCATATTGGCTATAGATGGCAGCACGTTACGGCTTGAAAATTTAAGTAGCCATTATGGCGGACTAATAAAGTTTGAAAATATCCTATCTGTAACTCCGAACTGCTCGACCGTAGCGCTTCAAAACCGGCGCCAATCGATTCCTCGTTGCCAAAAACCCCAGACCCCCAAGTTTACTGGAGTTTATTAATTCTGGGGCGATTTTAGACTTGACAACCATTCCTCGTATTATAGTATTAGATATTGTGTTTTCGAAACATCGAATGTCATTTTTTTAATTATCCTTTGCCATTAAATAATTATAGATTTTTTAAATTTTCTGCTAACACTGTTCAAATGCATCCGAAGTTATAATTTTTGACTTTTAAAAACAAAGGCAAAATGACTAAAAGATTAAGGTATCCGACTACGTTCGTAGCAAAATTTTTGAAAAATTGGATTTTTAAAAAATTATTTAAAATTATGAATTTTATATGTATTGTCAATTATAATACAAAATACCATTAATACATCAAAATTATGTGAAAATATTATATATTTTGAGAAACAGAAAAATTTGTAGTCAATTTTAATGAAATTTAACCAAAATGGTTAACACTCTACACAAATTTGTAATGCAGCAATCCTATCTTTCTCTGTACACAAGTTATGGAATATAATAATGAATGAAATGAACCAAAATCTGAGAAACATTTTAAGATGCAAAGAAGCTATGGGTAAAACTATACGTAAATATGTATTTTTTTCATAAATTTACAACTTAATTTTTCAAGTAACACCTATAAATGAAAAAATATTTCGCCAACAATAAAACATGCCCATATTATTTAAAACACACTCTGAAATTTTTATATAAATACCTCCATTAGAATTTGAGATATCATGTTAACGGTGGAGAATATTTGTGAAAATCGATGTTTTGAGAAAATAGAAGTGAAAATTTTAGCTGAAAAAAAATGTTACCCTGGTTGATAAGTTATACCTTCCTTTTCCTGGAAAAGATAAACTGTTTTGGAAAATGAAAAATCTAAACTACAGGAAATAACAATACTAAAAATAAATAAATAAAAAAAATAAACGCTAATGTGGTCGAATAAACAATGTTTTTAACGTAGTCGGATACCTTAATAACAGAGAGATGGAATTATTCCTACGGTCCTTATTAGAGTTTACATTCTTTAATTGTTCTCAGTCGAAATGGGGTGGGGACAATCATTGACAGCAAAGAATGGTTACATTTAATAATGTAAGTTAATCTAGGTTATTTCTCGTCTCCAGACGCTTCTGGTCATACTATAATGTGGGATGTCATAGAAGGACAAAAGCTTTACACCATCGTAAACGATAGGCAAACGCTGGCCAATGCTTTCAATTGCGACCGTACCTGCTTCGCTGTGACTGGTTCAGACGCCAAAATCCAGGTGCACGACTTCGGCACTGGGGCAGAGTTGCAAGTCCTCCAAGGAACGTAAGGAAAAATTAATGTATGTGCTTGTGTGTCAATTCAATTTAAAACAATTATATATTAATCTATTTTTCGGAACAATTAAGAAGTTCTTGCATTAAATGCATAGTGTAACGTCTCGATATGGTCCGATCAAATAAAGGGTAGCGTTTTAATCAGATTGCAGCTTTAATTTACAGAAAAAATACTATTTATCATCTAGGTTAAGTGAAAGGTTCTATGTACACACCACAAGAATAGTTCCCCGAAATATTTCGGAGAAACTCACGAGAACAGCTAACCGGCTTTCAAAGTCTCACTCTGGTACCGCGGTTAGCTCCAGGAATCCCCCGAATTCCTCGAAAGGAATTTTCTCTCGAACACTCTGCTTTCACCGATCTCTCATCTGGACCTTTTTCATCAAAAAACTCCTCGTCACCCTTCTTCTCCCTCCAAAAACCTCGCCTTTTCTCCCTTTCAACTCCACCTCCCATCCTCATTGGAGCATTTGGGCTCCCGATTCTCCAATCGTCATTCAGCAAAAACTTCACTGGTCTACATTTGACTGCAGGAACGTTCGTGGTCCACAATGGAAAACAATGCAAACTACACACTTGTGTCACAAATACGATTAGTGCACGGGTGCTCCTTTATCTGGACTCCCTCTAAAGGGCCAGATGTCGGTTCTTAGAAGGAGGGCTTTCCGCCTTTCCATCTGTAAGCAATTACACTGCCATAAAACATCGCCATTGAGGAGACCAGTCTGGAAACGGCAATTATGGAGCGTGTGATAAAGAAACCGCAATGGTCAGGCCGGGAAGAAGCTGAATTATTACAATAGTTATCAATCTAACTACTTTTCAGAGTGCAAAGGGTTAATAAATGTGTTATCCCAAAGAAAGCCTTGCGTAGTATTGGAGTACAATAGTTACGAAGTATTAACCTCCGACATAAATTTAGAATTTTTATTGAATACAATCGTTGACGTGTTATTTTAATCACTGGCATGCAGTTTGTAGTATCCAAAATCAAATTCTTTTATTTTGTCGCTTTTTTTCTAACCGACTGAAACAAAAATTAGACACAAAATTACTCTTGTATTCAGAAAATCGCATAACCAATTTGATATATTTATGTCATTGCGTTTTTGAGTTACCATGTGTACGTGTTTCTGAAAGTACAGATGGACAGTCGCTTATTAGATTTATCTCAAAATGTGACAGGTGTCTAGGCTATAGATAT